>QBDW01000821.1:0-115642 GCA_003261595.1 Maconellicoccus hirsutus
AGATAATAAAATTATTTACTGTTAATATATCAACGCTCGTATTTCGATGATGCTCGTGCATTCATGACTCGGTGCGTATAACAGAGATGTTCCAAGAAATGCAATTTTTTTATATGCACCATGCAATTTACGAGATATTTTCGAAGACGCCATAGGAGGGCTGACTATATGTCATATTTTTTATACGCACGTCGACCCGTAGATCGTTGTCTTGAATTATTGGGCTAGTAATTGCGAAAAGAATTCCATGGTTGGAGAAACCAGTATCCTGAATGTTCCTAGGTTTTTAAGCAAAAAGGAGGAGAAGTAGAAGGGGCTTGTGAGACAGATCTAAAATATTTTGGAGACATTTAGATAGTGAATACCTTCAAAATATCACGCAATGTTGTAGAAATGTCCCGCAAATAACGTGACGATATTTTAGTTATTCCTAAGGTATGAAAATGCCACCTGAATGATGAAAAAATAATGCAAGGATATTTCAAGGTTATTCTGAGGATATTGAAATATTACTCAAAACGTCAAGTGAATATCTCAGAAATAACGAAAAGACTTGGGGAGACTTCAAGGTCAATTGAGAGGTATTGAATTGTCACCTAAAATGTCACATGAACATCTCAGAAGTAACGTGGTGATCTGGGGAGATTTCAAGGTCAATTGAGGGGTATTGAATTGTCACCTAGAATGTCACATTAACATCTCAGAAGTAACGTGGTGATCTGGGGAGATTTCAAGGTCAATTGAGGGGTATTGAATTGTCGTCTAGAATGTCACGTAAACATCTCAGAAGTAACGTGGTGATCTGAGGAGATTCCAGGGTCATTCAGGAGGTATTAAAATATCACCCAAATGTCAAAGGAGAATTTCGAAAATCTTTCATTGACATTCCAATGGCATTTCGATAATATTTTGAAAACCAAAAATTATCTCAAAATATTCTCACATTATTTCTTTGGCGTTCTGGTGACTTTTCTGTGACATTTTGGTGATATTTTCGATATTGTTGGAATAACTTTGAAATATCCCCTGCATATTTCTATGACATTTTATATAAATTTTAATTCACATCAATTAATTAAAATTATATATTTCTTAGCTAATTCTATATGGTAAATTTTTATTATTTTTGTTGAAATTATTAGAAAGAAATAATTTTTTGATGTACATCACTTTTCACTTGTTTGGAGCTTGGTACCACTGTTCTTAGTGAATGTTGGCATTTTTGGATTGTTCGTTTCTATTGTTCTTGGTGAAAATAGATGCTCTAGGGTCACCAGCCACTTATAACGTATAAAGTTGCTCGATCCTGTTGTTCTCTATGAACATTCTGGTGTCACTGTTCCACTTGCATTGTATACCTCAACATTTGGGGTTACTCTTTCCTAATTTGTTTTCAGAATTATTCATTCCTACTGTCTCGAAACTTTCAAACACAAATCAGGCGAATGGATCTCGAAACCATTAGCATGCACTGGTTTAGGATAATTTCGTCAGAATTTTTTCAATCAACGTTAACACTTTTTTCCAATTTTTTCTCAATCAGAATAGTTTATTTCAAGGCTCCATCGGTACGTTGCCATTTTACATAACGAAGTAGGTTTATTATAATATGGGAAAATATTAACCGAGGTGAACCTGTTCGTGTATAAATCCATAAACGATATGTTTGCGAGATTTTTTAAAAGATACGTGTAAAATTTTACACTTCAGAAAGGCTATAATTAGCGACAAATTTTTGTCGGACAATAAAATGTATTTTAATTAGGAAATACGTAGGTAAATACGCGACTAGACGCCGCATATAGGAAAGTGGCATCTCAATACGACGTAAACTCGCTATTTGCCTAGTTGAAAAGAGAAAGAGTGTAAATGATTTGACCTAGAAACGGGTTAAAGAACCTGCATCACTTCTATGTAGGCAAGTAGTTTTTATCAACGTATAAAACACGATTGCAGTTTGTACGATATGATGGGACTTGACGCGATGATTGTATTCAATGACTCCTAACAGGTGATATGGCGACATTTAGGCTGCTTGAGGTTTTTTTCCTGAATGCAATGACCAATATGTAATAGAGTAGATGGTGTAATTGTGTATCCTCGTGATTGTAGAGCGGATTGCTATTTTAATTAACGTGATCGTCGGTGAGGTATTAATTAGAAAGAGTTCCGAGGATAATTTGTGGTTGTGGATTTGCCAAGCGAGTTGAGGATGTAGGGGAATTTACTCGGGAGTTTATTAAGATTTTCGCCGATGTGGTTAATCTTTCTTGTGATTTTTGGGACATTTTTTGGCTATTAATGGATTTTTGGACTTACAAGATGGCTATTTTTTGATAAAAGAAATAAAAAAAGAGCTTCGTGAATGATTCAACCCGTTCGTAGTATCGTGTTTTTTTCTTCTTCGCAAATTACCTTTTGAAATTCTTTTCTTGAGAACTTGCTTCGTATGTTTAACGAAACAAATTTAGATTCAAAAATATCGATGTATTGAAGATCGAAATCGATCACCAAAGAAAAGCCGAGAGAGAGGGATGGTGGCAGTCGGTGATGGTGGGGGGAGTCGGCTGTATCTCCCTTATGAGTGAAGGTGTCTGAGGTCTCCAAGGTAGTGGCGTCAGCACCATCGTCGATGTCACCATTGCACCTCCCCTCCTTCCACCAGACTTCATTGAACGTCATCCTTTTAGGATCAAATGACTCCAGGAAATGTTACAAGTCTTTCTATAAAAGAAAATTATTACGTTTATTTCCTTTTAAAATTTATAGATAAAAATTGACGAAATTATAATCTAAAATACGATTTAATCAAGTATTACTGATGAAAAATCAGTATAAAAATTTAATTTTCTTTTTCTTTGTAAAATAAAAGTTTTCAGTTTTGCTCTATTGCAATAAAAAAAAAGGAAAAAAATATGAAAGCTGCATAAATAAATTCCAAATTGCAGAATTTCTCGAAAAATCAATACAAAAATTTGTCAAAACTTGGATTTTTAATTTTTTAATGTTTTTTTTTTTAACATTTAAGACAATGTCACCTTATACATTTCTTCCGTCATGTTGCCGCATCGTTACACCTACAAATATTATTTACGAAGGTTGTGTAAATTTCGATGAGAATTTTTACACGTTCACGTGTATTAAGTGAATTAAAAAACGGAAATCGTCTTGTTGTGGATTCTTGGAATTTTTCATAATACCAAACAATTGAAATAAACGTCGTTGCGGGTAGCCAACCTACAATAGTCGGATTTTCCATTTGAAAATTTTCGTTAAAATTGAAATATTATACTCCTAGAATTTCTTAGTTGCACTGATTTAGCTGAAGATTTGAAAACATTTCTTTAAAAACAAGTAATATACTTCCACTTACGATCCTCGCTCGTGCCGAATTTTTTTTTGAATTTTGATTTCTTTTTATTTTTATTTATTTTTTTCCTTTTTTTTTTGGTTGCCTGATTTTTATGAAATTTTGAATTTTTAAAATAATTTTACCTGTTATAATAATAAAAGACTGGAATATTTTTAAAACAAATTATTGGTATTTTCGAGCAGTGCTTCCCCTCCCTTCTCGCAAAGTCGTTATTCTCGTGTTTATAAAAAAATAATGAGCTGTCGCAACAGTGTTGTCATTTTACTTTCAATCACATAATCATACATAATCATCGGTTGTGACTAAAAAGGTGTTTTTTTTGGAGTAAAAAAAATTGAAAATTGGTGATTCTGCAAAACAAAATTTAGGATTCTCTTTCATCGGGTCGAAAAAGAAAGTACTGCGTGAAGTTGAAAAAAAAACATGTGCGGCATGAGATGTGCTTGCACGCGGCAAAACCGGGACGAGTTTGCTGGCATCGGGATGAAGAGGGGGCTGAGGTAAAGAAGTAATTATCATTAGTAGCGCAAAATGTTCGGACGATGAATTTGAACTCGTGATAAATTACACACGTGTATTCGGCGCTAGAGTGAAAATTGTAATGGGGAATTTTTATTTCTCGTATCCACATAGGTGATTATTTTTAACGAGTTCGAACCGTATCATAATGCATGTGGCATTTCGAAAAGGAAAATAATCCACTTGCGATAACCTTGCGAAAAGTCCATTTGTCATCGCGGCGTGTAAGAGAGAAGGGGAATATGAAAAATCGGTGTTTGTTTTCAAGGTCCTACGCACGGCACGGAGACGTAAACCGTAAAACGATTAATCTTCTTAAAAATCACTTGTCGCCTTCTTCGCATTGTACTGTGACGTTTCATTGTTGCTGAACTTGTACTATCTCATCTTAATATGTAACGTGTTCTTGGGATTGAGCTTGTTACGGCATCTCTGGATACTTGATCGTCGACTGTCGTGCGGGTTTAATTGATATTTCCCATGGTACCAAGTATCAACATGGTCTAATCGTTGGATACTTTTGATGATATAGTCATCGAAGGTCCGTATCTGTCGAGGTTCTTGATAAGATTTTAGTTTATATGGTTGTCGTTGATCTTCATACCTTGGGTTCTGCCATACAAAGAAGTCAAGATCGAAAAATTAACATCTGAATATAATGCTAATCATGCTCAAACAAAGACGCGTAATTTTCATCGAATATATGATTCGTTTTTTCGTTTTTTTTTGCGAAGTAAAAAATCTTGTCGATACATTTGTGTAAATAAATATTATCGAAGTCGATGACGTTGAATGTTACACAGACCTGCGTAGGTTATCGAAATATCACGCAGTAGTGAAATTCCTTCGTTTCTACTATTTTGTGTTTTAATTACCGCTAAAATGTACAAATTGATTTTACTGGTTTTGTTTCTGTGCTTGGCGTCAGCTCACGGAACGCTGATAAGCAAAAGTATCGTAAATTAGTTCATAACTGATAACTTGAGATTTTCTCCATTTTATCACCAGTGTACATTACAAAATCAATTCCAGGCATGTTTAAGACTTCAAACATCTTTCCTTCGTTGAGAAACGCCATCAGAAAACCGTTTAAAAGCGAAAAAACTACGGGAAATAAAATCGATACCCCGGAAACATCACGTTCCAGTGTTGCATTCCCAAAACAAGGTAATTGTTCGATAAAGTATCAGCATCGACGCTCATATGGTTTTCAAACTCACCTTTTTTAATAGATTTAACCCAAGGGGTATCCCTCTCTGTGAATTATTTACCATTGATTCTGGAAAAAGATCAAACTGGATACAGCTACTTGACAAAAATAGACCAAGACTTAGTTAAAGGAAAACCCACCGAAAGCTCTCTCCGAAAAGTTGCATTCCTCTGTCCAGATAAATCCAAAGTACAAGATGGTTGTTTGATGAGAAAACCCGTAACTGAGGAATTACCCCGATGTAACGTACAACCTACACCGATTATAAAGAAGGTGATGAAATTTGACAGCGCAGAGTTCCAAGAGGCTGGAGGTGCTGTTAGTGAAACTATACCTCAAGAAGACATATTTTATCACGCTTCTTGTGGTTCGAACGAACAAGATGAGAAGTTTCTGTACTTGGTTGCATATGAAGTAAGAGATTCTTCGACGTGGTGAGTTCTTTGATATACCAGCTAATGATGGGGTCTTTTTGTTGATAGATTTGTAAGGGAGATGCGTCCAGGCAAATTACGAAGGTGGGTTGTGCTAAATCCTCGTTTTATATTATTTGTCGCATGGTTTAATAGAAGTATCGCTGCAAAGAGGGCCTTAGTAATTCAACAGGGTATGTAGCAAGAAGTGAAAGCTATGAAAATAGTGAAAATATAGTAAATTTTGTCAAAAAGTACTTCATGAATGAAAAAACCCGAAGATGCGAATTTTTTTTAGTAAACATTACTCAAAATTTTTCATTTTTTAGGAATTGGCAGCACTGTCTGATTATGTGACGTCATGTATATATATTTTTTAATAAGCTTATAATGCATTATTTTATTTATTTATTTATTTTTAGTACGGATTTTCTTCTAATTTAAAATTTTACCTCGTTGATAGGGAAGGGGAAAGGGGAGTAGCGAAGTTGAAAGGTTCTTGAAAATTTGCTAAAAAGGTAAAGTAAAATACTCAAGTCTGGCAACACTCAAAATTCGAAATATGTTTCAAGGTAAATTGAAGCATCACGCACCAATGGGGGGGGGGGGCTGGAAATGTTTGTCTTGAGTCCCTTCACTCCACGCTCCGTTTTTCTGAAAGGACTAGAAAAATTTCAATTTATTTTATAAAAAGAGCAAAATTTCCAAATTTTTCTTGATTAATAAGTATCACGCATAAATTGAGAGAGGAGAGGCTCAAAAAATTTGCTCTGGACATATTTTCACTCCCGATTGTTCTGATTATCCACTTTTTATTTGTAAATTTCAATAATTTACCTTACTTTTTTTTTATTGCATAACTTATCGTTATTTCGAGACAAAAAAAATGAAGCAATTTAATTTTACCATTGAAATTTGACTGAAAAAATTTTCATTTTCATAAAAGGAAAACCAATCAGATGACGAAGACGCTGAATCATATGTTTTCTGTTACGATCATAAAAACAAAGAAACAGTGTATACGCAGCATTCAATATTTTCAGCTCAATTATTAGATAACGACCTTTTGAAGTCAGAACGTGAAGTAAAATTTGACATGAATACAGAAGATTTTGGTTATTTCGATGACATCTTCAAACAAATGAAAGAAATCTATTATGAGGTGAATAATACTCGTAAGATTAATGAATATTGAAAATATCAATAAATATCAATATACCTCGATGGAATTAATTGCTGGAGAATCTTCCAGGCTTCACGTTCCGATATAGGTAGTTCGTATAAGCCTCAAAATCTAGTACCTGCTGATGATTTCTCTTTCGCTGTTTGGAGAATGCCTACCTTTCATTATCTCAATATCAAACCTCAGCACGAGAAACTTTTGGGACTTTGGAATTACATAGGACAACTTATAAGGAACGAGGCCAAAAAGGTACTTAACCTCGGTATTGATTTTCCATTAAATCGTATCACTTCTTATGCGAAGATTTTCCTCAATTTACAGCACAACATTTGGTTTGATATTATCACTGGCACCGTTAATGTACCAGAAATCGAATTAGAACAACAGTTCTTGTACAATAATGAAATCCAAATACCTGAAATTTGGGTGAAACTGGCGTATTTTCAGTTTCCTTTTAACGGTGAAATGTGTGGATTGGCTATTGTAATAAGTAACTATCTTGTCGAAGATGGTACCGTTGCATCTGCGAAGATTTCAGCCAAGTTGAAGGAATATTGTCCGGTGGATCTTTGTGATATTTCAAACAGAAAAGAGGTCTTCAACGAGTATTCTAGTTTGGGTGATAACGCGCGTTGCTGCGAAGTCACTAAACAGATCTTGGATCTTTTTGATTTAGATTTAAGCATCGATAGGAAAGCACTAATCGAAGGTTTGGTAGATTCCAAATACGCCGAGTAGGCTTGGAATATTTTTCCACAGATGGAAGTTCATTATTGAGTTACTTATTTGTTTACTTCTTCGAAAATACATTTTTTTAAAAGCAAGATTATGATTTTATTTTTTGATAACATCGTATGAAATAATAAGATTATGAGATTTACACGAATGGTTCTTCGTACCTTCCAGGCCTCTGCAAATATAACGTGCCGTCATAATACCTACGTAAATCATGACACATACGACGTTTTTCACGACGTGTTTTTTTTCCACACACACTCACTCGCATATTTTATTTCATTGGCGCACGCAAAATCTTTCTTTTACATGTGTGTAAACATCGTAAAACCTACGAATAATATTTGCCATAAAAATGTACCCAAGCGTGTTCTACTAAAACGATTCTTATCGAAGTTAATGCATCTGGCGAATCACAGGATGAAAATTTCAGCTGAGTTAAGTATAACGATGAAGCTTTTGTTTGTGATGATGTTTGTGAGTTTATTCGAAATTATTTTTTGTCCTTCGCCCACAAGTTCAAACGAGGCCGAAACCAAAAGTAAATATGAGATTAAAATATTTCAATTTTGATATAACCTCGAATGTGGATTTTTCGATAGGTAAATTTTGTTTGAGTTGTATTCCTGATAAATTGAAATTATTTAAGAAAAAATCAACCACTGTGATGCCCGATCCTTCACCAAAATCGGAAAAAGGTAAATAACCGACTCATAATTTGAATTTAAATTGGGCTTTCGAAGAGAGTACGTTACAAAATCCACTTTGACTAAAATTTCAGCTTCATAATTTATTAATTGAATTCACTTGTGAGTATTGATCTCTTGAAACAAGATTTCACCATTTTTTGTTGATTTCAACTTTCTAGGATTTTTTCAAAATGCTTCAGAAAGAGTCTAAATAAATCGTACAGCTGATTTGATGCTCACTTTCGATTATTTAATTTTTTTTTTTTGTAAATTAACCGTAGTCAAAAATTGTTAATTTTTTTCATACGCAGGCGAACCAAAAAAATTTCTTTCGTCCATCATGAAGCGTATGAAATCAAAACCAAAGAGTTCTCAAACTCCGGAAAAAGGTAACTTCAAATTTCTAAATCTAAGCTGAACAATATTACCCAAGAAATTTTCCAAAAACTTCGAAATCATCGAGGGAAATTCCTCATTAATGTCATTTTCAACACAGATAAATCCTCGCGAGGTTGGCTTTCTAGGACCGGAAAAAATACGATAGATGCGATAAAATCCAAGATTCCCCGAAAAAAATCTAAAAATCAGTCAATTTCAAGTAACCCACTATCGAAAGAATCGCCAGGAAATCCTCCCGAAGTATCTTCACCTTTAAAAAACCCATCGCCAACGAACCAATTACTTCCAGAGATGGAAAATCCTTCAAGAGATACAACGCCTTCGCCGGTGAAAAATCCTCCAAAAGATCCATCACCTTCGAAAACTCCTCACGAAAGTTCTTCAGATGAAGAGGAATGTAAGTTGAAGTGGGACTTTTTGAAGATTTCCATCCAATTGTGAAATATGTTGCAGATGTCTTGGCTCCAGAGACTCTTGCTGATCCTTCCGATGAAGATGAACGATGTAAGAAACTTCTCAATGAGAAAAATCATCTTTTGGAGGTCATGTTTTTCTTTACAAATATTGAGTATCGTTTCAGATGAGACTCCTCCTCTTACTCCTGAGCGTGAAGAGAAATCTCCAAAAGAATTAATACAAAATGAACCACGTAAGTTATCAATGTAATCTTGTGGATCTTTAATTTGAACAAGATTTCCATCTTTTGCAGAGAAAACTCCACCACGCCAAAAAGTATTGTCCAAACGAGCCCGAAGTTTCAGTATGTAGAAACTTCTTCGTGTTTTCTTACCTAAAATCCAAACGAATCTCCAACAATAGTTCTTTTCACGTTGCAGATATCCCAAGCAATACTCCTTCGAGAAACGTCTCACCTTCGAACAATGGTAATTCATGAAATATCCTTGTTGACCCAAAAAAAAACCTCTAGCGGACTTTCAAAAATATTTTATACTTTTATAGAGATCACTCAACCGGTCAAAAAATCAGCAAGAAGAATCCGCAGTTTGAGTATGTTTCGATGTTTCTTTCACAAAGAATTTCGTCAATACCTAAAATCATCTGAATTTTGGATTTCTCCATCACAGATATCACACCCTCCAGTGACATCCTTCCTTTAATGATGCAAAAAACCCGTAATTCCTACGATTACCCTAATAATGTAAAGAAATACTTGAGGACTTTGGCTCCAGAGTCGTCCTCTCGAGATGACACCCAACGTATCCTGTTCTTTTGCCCCGATGAAAACAAGCCCTCAGATCGATGTCTATTCGAGAAAGACTTTCCGACGTCACGACCACGTTGCACGATGGAGCCGAGACCTTTTATTCAGAAATTAATGATGCAGCAGCCCGAGTCCCGGGGTGATTCCGGGGTTATTGATGGTTCGTCGCAGAATACGGAGAAGAAACTTATTCATGCGCCTTGCGGGCCTCGTAAAAGTCGTGGTAAATTGTACACGTTTGGGTACGAGGTGAGGTGGAGTTGTGCAATGATCCTGATTATTGAGTTCTTTTTCGTTCCTCAAATTGGGTCTCGTTTTTTGCAGATTTGCATCCGGAAGGAACTCGGAGAAATTGTGCAAGTGTGTAGTAATTAAATCGCTATTTATTGAAGTAATGATAAAGTTTTCGAAATCGATCGTCAATGATTGGAAAATTTGGTGTAAACAACAGGCCAAATTTTTTCCATAAAAATTGGAGGAAGTCGTTACTAAATTCGCCTTACTTTTAAATTTGTAAATTCAAACGATCTCATCAAATTTTTTTCTATGGCACAGGAGGAAAATCATGACAGGCATGAGGTCGAAATGTATTCATTTTGTTATAGTCATAAAAACCAAGAGACTATATTCACTCAGCACACCATTTTTTCTCCAGCTCTGCTACTCGACGAGTACATGAGATCTGAGCAAGAAACATCATTCGTTATGCAAACTTACGACGACAATAACCAATTTCGTGGTGTATTCGTTATAATGGAAGAAATTTATGCTGAAGTAAGCACATCTTGTCAGTGGTGTTGACGTTAGCAATTTTAAAAACAAATGATAGCTAAGCTGGCTGGTGACGTCATTGGTCTATATTTATAATTAATACAGAGAGAGTGACTAGTCTGTAGAGAAGATAACAATTTTAGTTTTGGGGAGTGATCGGTTTGGAGAAAGCAGGATAAAAAGATGTACTTGAACTTATATCAGTTCAGGATAGACTTCAGTGTCCCAGAGGCGGAAATTTTTGGCAAATCCTTAGACTTGATCGTTCTGGGGTTTTGTCATTACTTCTTTTTCTTGATGGACACTCTTTAACTGTTCCAAAGAAGGTGGATCATGCTTGCCTCTACCAAGTTGGAATCACCGTGGCCTTCGGATACATTGCGACCTGTACCAGAAATTTCTGGCAGATCCTCAGACTAGATCCTTTTTGGTTTTTGTTGTCATTTCTTTTTCTTGAAAGACATATCTGTTACTCTTAAATTCTTCAATAATTTGACAAATTGAATGAAAATTCGTCCTGGTCCTTGATCATTTGCTCAGAAGGTGCTCAGTTCATCCCTGTGACATTTGGATACATTGAAACCAACACCAAAGAAACATTTCCTCTTACAGTCATTCAATTCCAAGTCATCTACAAGTGAACCTCAAAAACTCGTGCCTCCCGAAGACCTCGCATTCGCTGTCTGGAAAAAACCCACATACCACTTCGTGAACACCAGACCGATGCATCAGAAGCTAATCAAATTATGGGACTTCATCGGCGATCTGATTCGTACTGATGCTGCACAGGTACATTTTCATCACCTCCCCTCCCAGTTGCACTACTTACCCACCATCATATTCTTCAGCATGGCGTTCCATACGACATCTTCACCGGTGCTTTCAAACTACCAGAGGACCTAAATAATGCCAGATTCGTCTACCAGGATCAAATCCCTGTACCAGAGCTATGGGTAAAAATCGTCTACTTCCAGGAAAAACAAGGAAAACAATTCGGTTTCGCTGTTATTGCCAACAACTTCGTTGTTGATGATCCATCCAACCAAAACCATCCCTCTTCCGTCAACTTGGATACGTATTGTAAAACCGATTTATGCGATATATCCCAAAGACCTTCGGTATTCGGTGAATACATCGACATAGGACATTACGTACGCTGCTGTAAGATCTCCAAACCAATCATGACGCTTTTTAATTTCGATTTAAACGCCAAGTTCGTAATACCCGTTGAAAAGTTGATTGTTAAGAAACCTGTTCTAGACGACACGGACGAAATCGTCGAATAATTCGGTTCGCCTGTGTTTCTATTATAATAAACTCGTCATATATTGTCGTATTTGCTTAAGAGTAAAAATACTTATGTATTACTTAATAAAAATAAGCCTTCGGATATATCCATAGATTGGAATAATCCGAGCACGTTCTATATTTAAAATATTACTTGCCTCGTGACATCGATCTAATTTACCAAAACCTCTCTGAGACCTTCCAAAGGCGAATAAATTACCTAATCGGATTAATCGGCGAAAATGCAATTTTAATTTCAAGGTTTTCACAGATGCGAAAAAAATCTCGCCTGATAAACCTCGATGACACTAACGCCATTTAAATACTCGAATAGCCGAAATACCAGTTAGATTATATAACCTCGGCGCTGGTGCCATCATCGGCGCCTTTTTTTCACATTTTACGACATTTAAGAAGGGCATCGAGTCTTTGCGAGGCTCTATTACTTCATCAAACGTAATACACCTTTGATGCGGTCGATTTCACGCGCTACACTTTTACGCAGACGGAAACAGGAAACTGGCCAATTTCTATTTCAATTCGTGTTAAATAACGAAATGTATATTTGAACAATGCAACCGAAAACGAAAATATACATTAATTAAGCCTCGCACGCGAATACTCGATACGTGGAAATCGACGTCATGAGGCTTCTACATTTACACGTAGATTTCACTCAGAAAGTGGTTCCGTCTTTGGAGCTTTTTCCATGTTCTCTACTGTAATACGCGTCGTCTGGAGAATTATTAAACAATAGTACCTCAACAACGGAATTATATATGCTACAGATTCTGCACATAAACCGAACCAGATACTTGTCCAGAAAAATTAGAAAATTACGAACATGGAATACAGTTATTAGATACTATTTAACATAAATTAACCCGCAGATAAACGTTAGGTATTTTAAAATAATACACAGTTATTGCGGCTATACCCCAAGTACACATTCGACGGTAAAACATTATTTTTACATTCTTCGGTAGCGCGTATACGTAGTAATCATTTAGCCAACCGGTTAAATCGATGTTATTCGCAATTGTTTATAAGAGGTTTATTTCATTGTATACCTCGGCCAAGCATCATTGTAACACTTTCACCGCAAAAATCTTTTCGAGTATTTATCAGTCTTTTCTTTTTTCTTCATTAATAACTCGATTGAAAATTAATTTTAAAACAATACATTACACGTTGTTACTTTCTGTTTTCGATTGTTAATTCTAAAGCACGAAATAACCAGAGACACGCGCGTGTCGCGGTTGCCAGGTATTGAATAATTTCGTAGGTATTTTCAGATTATGTAAATAATTGCTGCAAATGACCAAGGTATGGTGAAGTCTCCAAAGATAAGTAGTGATCTGGTTCGTTGGTATATCTTAAAAGCTTTTATCGAAACTCGTTAAATTCTGTACAAAATGAATTTAAAAAATTGACCTCATCGACTTAAATTTTGAGCTGTGTGCGATCGAAGAAAGAGCCTTTGTTTTGAATCTAAGGCGTCTAGCCCTTTCATCATGGTGAATCAGCCCTTAACGGAGATTTTTGGTTCAAATCATCTCCAGCTTGCGATCGCCCTTGGGGAAGATATGAGCCCCATTAATGCAAGTTCAACGTAAACGTACATTTTGGCGAATTCACAATCAAATCACTGGAAATGGTAATTTTCTCAGATTTTCCGATCATTTCAATCCCCTCGAAACAAGTTTCAAAATTTCAACCAGAATACCACCCCCCTCAAATTAGAGTTGACAGCAAAAAATCAAAATCATCTTATATATCGATGTAATATGCATCTAAAAGTTGAAAATCAGAATTTTTTGAACTTGGGCACATACTGTAACCCCCTAAAAACCACTTTTGGCGCCATTTTTAGGGTTAAATCGATAGGTAAATTCTGTTTTTAGTTAAAATATTTTTTTACTTATTCAAAAAATTATTACGAAGAGAAAACGTTCTATGCAATGTACCGAAAAAATCGATAGTTTTCGTGTAAAAAAATATTAAAAAATTGCGAACGTATGCCCGTCAAGTTGATACCTCCCACTAGGTACTAGCGGAAGATAGACGCCGCTTACGCATCGCAATCACGAACGTGAGCGTGTACCTTCCGCTAGTACGCGGTGATCGCTATCAACTTGACGGGCGAACGTCCGAACGCTCGTGTAAACGTGCATCTTCCGCTAGTACATGGTGGACGGTATCCATTTCACGGGCTTAAATTAATGATTCAATATTTTCTCACGCAAAAACTATCAACTTTTTCGGTGCATTGTATATGAAGTTTTTTCTTCTTATTAATCTTCTGAACTTATTAAAAAAAGTTTTAACAAAAAAGAGATTTATCTATTGATTAGGTTCTAAAAATTCTGATTTTCAGTTTATAGAATTGTAGGTGCATATTACATCGATACAGAAGTTGATTTTCAATTTTTTGAAGGGGGGTGGTGCCTCGGTTGAAAATTTAAAAACTCGTTTTGAAGGGGGGGGGTAATGACTAAAAAAATCTCTAAAAATGCATGTGATGATTTAATAAAACTTGTTCTTGTTGTAAGATGTATGCTTTATTTTATCCCCTAGAAAACCTCAGGAAGTGAGGAGGGGGAGGGGGATGAATTCACGATATTCTGTCTTCTCATTTTCTTGAACCCAATTCATCTCGGTTATCTTTCTGCAATCTTCCTGTATCGGGGCAAAAACATCCATAAAAACCATTACTTTTCATGACAGAGTAACCATCTCCCATTTACTCGGTTAATTTACCTCGAAATGCCAATTTAAATGC
This sequence comes from Maconellicoccus hirsutus, assembly GCA_003261595.1. Classification (NCBI taxonomy): domain Eukaryota; kingdom Metazoa; phylum Arthropoda; class Insecta; order Hemiptera; family Pseudococcidae; genus Maconellicoccus; species Maconellicoccus hirsutus. The sequence continues at coordinate 14,584 of QBDW01000821.1, forward strand.
AATCTTTGGGTAATTTATCAGAACACGATGAACGAATGCATTTAGGTAAGCGTGCCAAAAATTACGCGACGAATTAGATCGTTCAACAGGTGCTAGTTGGTGTAACACATTCTACGAAAAATCGGTTTCTGTTTCGCTTACAAATGACGAATTTCCAAAGAGTGTTGAATTTTCATGAGTACATTGTGTACATAGTTAGTAACTACGTATTTGTGATAGAAAGGCGCTAACACGAGGTTATCTGTTTCAGGTGTTCGGTGGCCCAAATGTGTACAATTAATTGATGCTGCGAGGAGATTGTATATTCAAAATTACACTGTCGTTGAATTTCCGGTTGCGGATGCTGGGTAAGTCGGTTTACTCATAAATATGTGAAATATTCTATTTATAATTGAATAAGTAGAGGTGTCGTTATTTGATAAAATTAAAAAGAAAAAAAAGAAAAAAGAAAAGTAAAACAAAAATATATTTCATAACATCGAACATTACTAAGAAAATATAATATAAAAGGCACATCGAGTAAAATTTCTCTAAATATAATGAAATTTTCTTTTTCTTTACAAATACGCACATACACAATCGCATATATTTATAATAATAAAGAAAAATATTTCGAGTCGTAATGCATTATAAATTATAAAACGAAAACATATAACGAGTACTTGATTTATAATCATGTGCATACCGTTGATTTATTTAAATATAATATTAATTTTAAGACAAATGAATTATGGTAAATAAAAAGGCGTTTGAAAAATTACAACTCCGTAAAAATAAATAAGTATATTATCGCGATATAAAAACAGGGATAATGATATTTTTAACGTTTCAATTTGGTACCTAGTACCTCAGATTGGTATCTCAATGAGGGTGAAATGAGAAGGATCAAAGTTGCTGAATTAACTCAATTGACAGAGTAGTACTTGGTGCAAGAGGAAAAGAGGGGTTAAAAAAAAATACTCCTAAGAGATTGAACATGAAAAAATTTGACGGATATTTTCCAAAATGATTTTCGAGGATATTCCAATTTAAAAAATTTTTTGAAATCAGCGTTAAAAAAAATGACGGAAATGAACCGTGCTACTTCGACATCTGCATAAATTTCATCACAAGCCAAAAATAATCACCAACGACCGAGTAATATTTGGCTCATTGACCGCGCAACACTCAGCCTCGAAGGTGTACCGGGAATTTCAACACTTTCAATTCGCCATCAAGCTGAATGAAACAAGAAAGGAGCCATTATTTATCAAGATTTTCAAACAAAATATCGTACTATGTACTTAAATCCAATTTGCGGACGTCGATTACGTGATAGGAGAAGGGGGGCGTTTAAAGAGGCGCGAAATATATATGTAATTGTCATCTGAGCGAGATAATCGAGAACGTACGCCTTCAGCTAAAAACAACACGAAAGAGGGGAAGGATAAGAATGAAACCTGATGCGGAAAATCAACGACCACAAGTACGCAGAACCTGATTGAAACGTATCACCTGCGGGCTTGTCCTAAAATAATTTTCGCCAACTGGTTACGAGCTGAACGTCGCGGTAAGTTGTGAAAAGACCTTCGACCCTTGGAGGGTCTGGTTTCGTGGTATGGGTAAGGGGAGGTAAAAAGAGGAACAGCTTAATCAACTACTTGTACGGTGGCATATGCGCTAAATGTGACTTTCTTCGGTTCCAGATTATCATATCCGTCTTTTAAGAATTTAGCGTTTTTATTTTTAATCACAGATTTCAAATTAGGTGTGCTTTTGGCTAACGAATGATTGGAGTCGATTTTTTTGGTATCGTGGGCCTGATAGAAGGTCGGATTGGTTAGATCGCCGATGCTGTTACGTCTTCGGAATTTATTACCGTTGTTTAAATTGGTACCGGTTAGTTCTTTTAATTTGCCGAAGAAACGATTCGGCAAGGAGTTATTTATGTGGATGGTATCGATGTAGCGATGCGACATCGGGTATCTTTTCGGACTTTCGGCGCGTCTGTACAACACGACGTTGCTTTTGCTGCGATGCTGCGAACCAGCGTTGACGCGGGAGTCGATGGTTTTGCGAGATTTGCGAGACGTATCGACAACGTCGCTGGAGCCGTTACCGGTCCAGACGAGGCGCGAAGGATAGGATAGTGTGGTGCCGCCGCAAGGTTTAGCTTCGCTGCTGCCAAAGAGCCAGATACCGCGGGAGGGACTAGATAGTGCTTTTTGATCCACAGATACGCGTACGAATTGACCCCGGACGACTTTTTCCTTGGTTTTGAGCACGTCTTGGGGCGGCTGCGGAGCTTTGTCTTTGCCATTTTTGTGCTGTTTTTTGCGTTCCGGACGTTCGGGAGGGTGTTTGGTGTCGATGTCGGTACGGATAACGCTTTCGATTAGTTTATCCGTCTTCTTCGCGGAGGCGGATGATTTGACGTTGCCGGAATCCGGCGTATTGATGCTGATTATGCTACTGGACTCGTGGGCGCTGTCGTTTAGTAATCTGGGCGATCGGTCCATTGACGGCCTGGTCACTTCGATATGGGTAACGCCATCGGTATCTACGCGTTGTACAAGATTGAACATGACCGCGTTCGCTGCGTTGCTGGATGTCTTCGACGATTGGCTTGGTTTAGAGATGCCGACACCAGATGGTGAAGTAGCGGCGGCGCTGGTGAGTGTTGAAGCGTGAGTGGGTTCGTCTCGGTGGAATTTATTTGAGACGATATCTCGACTTCGGTATCGTACAGGTTTATCGAGCTTTTGGCGACGACTCAGTTCTTGAAAATTTTTATACAACGTACGAAATTTCTGTTCGTTTTGGCACAAGAACACGATCGCTTCCAGACCGTAATTATATTCGTTGGCGGTTTTCGATTGACGTCGGGTCTTCACAACCCAAACGATAACCTTAGGTAACGCCGGATCGGTATGACAAAAGGCGACCTCGTGGAATGCGAAACACTCCGAGTCGTCTGACGGCGACGAGGGCTTTTGCTTATCAAGCCCGTCGTTCGTCTGGTTAACATTATGGCTAAACGAATCTGCATCGTCGTTGTCGCTAGCGCCGCTCGAATTCGCACTGTCGGTGCCCACCGATGAGACGGAGCCGCTGGTTGCGCTCTCCGTTTGACTAGATTTCGCCGGCTGGCGTAGTTTCACGCGTAGCGCGTGATCGGACACGTACATGCTGGATGAGGTGTCCTCGTAGGAGCCCAAGGAAGTCAGATCCTCGTCCGACTCGAAGCCTTCATCGTCTAAGCGGCGCCGATACGGCGTCATCTGCAGACCAACGTCTCGCGTGCAACGTAGGATGTATTTGCGGCGTAGTTGAGATTTCCGTGTCAGCGTTTTCACCAGCGACGCTAGGGCGGTCGCGTTGGCGCTGCCGTGGATAGGCTCGCGGCCTAGAAGTACCGCTTCGCACTCCGTCATTTCGTATGCGCGTGCTTATGGCTTAAGCATCACACTGTAACAGAAAACAGAAAATATTCGTAGGTTAATGACCGGAGTCTGAAATTGTCGTTGAAAAAGTGTAAAAGAATAATACAAGGTACTAAAAATCCCAGCATCTGAATATACGAGAGGAATGATGAGACAGTAAAATGCAGTCAGAGTATTATATCTCAAAGCCAAACCTGCTTTCAAAGGTTATCAACACATCAAGTCCTCAAAAAAATTCAACTCAGAACTGCGGAACTCTTCAAATTTGAAGAGCAGTTTCAATAAAAATGTTGAAATTGCATTTTCTGCATTTTCTGCAATAACCGTTAGAGATAGAGCAAAATTGCTTTTCATAGAAAGTTTTCAGAAAGACCTTTCACTTCTAGTGGTTCATGTTTCTAGTACTTTTTCACTGCACCCCTCGCCTATTGAGGGTTTCTGCCCCCTGCACAGTTTTAAACCTCTGAGTTCATCATTTCTAGTGCTGAATTTGAATGTATTTTTGATTCTCTACTTTCCGCGGACAAACAACTGTTCTCCATTTCGAGGACCCCTTACGATTCCCTTCTTTAAGAATAGAGCTCGATAATTCCAGCAAAATTTCACTGATGTTTCCTTTATTCACTTCGGAAGACATCAAGTTATAACCTAAATTAAAATATGGGTTTTATCAGGCACACGCGCACTATTATTACTTTTCATACGGGTTAAAAAATTACTGAAAACTGCAGAAAACCCGAAGCCCGAGTATTGGAAACGTATTAATTACACTTTCAAGCGCTACATCGGATATTCGATTCGTTTATTAAATAGAAAATACAAAGAATACCCGATGATTAGAGTGGTAACGCGATACGGTATCTGAAGATTCGTACATAGTTGTGCGCCATAAATTACAGGTATTCGCCGACTCCACTAACCTACTGATGTATCCGTCTATTCGATCCGTCATCTCCTGATCGCGCTTTGTTTACGAATTTTTGTTTATTAATTATACCCAACGATTTCGCTCTCGATTAGAAGCCACGCTGCGTATCTCGCGGATTCCACTACGTCGAAAATTCGTTAATTTAAACAAAGAACACGTGATCGAGTCACTACACTCCGACGGTGTAAATTTCATACCGGAGGCGTGCAGATTACACGAAGATAGCGTGGTAGAATTTTTCGCTACGGGCTTTCTCACACGAGATCGTTTCATTAATCCAGGCAGCTCAGATGCAAAATGATCACCTTCGACCAAGGATCGACGACACATCGCAAATCCATCTTTCGCCGATAATTACTTTATAATGAGTTTATTTCGCGGTGATATAGAAATCCTCCATCGACGAACAACCGCGGTCAGCAATGTGGCCGCTGAGACTTAAAACAGTTTACGAGCTTTTTAACGCTTCATCGAACAGCGCAGGTATTCGTTTTGGCATTACACGCGTCGTTGACTCGAACCGCATCGCGAAAGTTGATATTTTTGCGAACCCGAGGAGAGCAGTAAAACGGCCAAAGAGGTTTTTTCTCTCGATGGTCTACAAAGCGGATATGGTAATATTTGGAGTTTACACCAGTACTTTCTTTTTACTTGGTATTTAGTTAATTTTGTATTCGATTTAATATAATGGACGATAAACGGGCTACTGGGTGCGTTTAGTAGCACCTGTGTACATTGTACATGGTCTAGGTATACCTGTGCGTTCGCGGTGGCCTAAGTAATGTGAATTTGTTACTCGACGGTGCGTTCAATGAATAGTAATCATTAAATTTTCGCTCTACATGAAACGGATTAATTACGAATGGAGTCGAATGCCTAGGTTATGTGTGCTCGCGGTCTCATTTCCGCTTCGAGGTGCGTCGATGAGTCGGCGTCAGGTGTAAAAGATGGGATATGCGATGCGAAGAAAGATAATGTAAGGGAACCGGATTTCAGGCTGAAAGAGGTATAGTTTTGGTTTGGAGTGATTTTGGCGTTTTTTTAATGGACATAAAACATATTTGTTGGGTTGGCTCGGAGTGTCTGAGGTGTTTATTGTATTGATTGAGATACAGATTTGATGATATTAAAATTAAACTCGAGGAAAGGACGGAATAAAAATTGAAAAAAATGGCTAATAGAAGACCAAGGTGAGAATGGGACAGAATTGCCGTTCGAAGAATTGGGCCACATTTCAGTACATGGGAAAAAGTGGGAAGCTGGAATGAAGGACAAAAGGGGAAAGTATTTTGGAAAATGTGAATTAATTTATTAAATTGGTCCAAAAAACTTTTCAGCTTACGAGATTAAAAATATACCTGAACTACCAAAAAAATACCTAGCATGAAAGGGTAATTACGAGTAATTTACAAATAATTTACCGGTAACTACAGGTAACGTACTCGTAAATTACAGGTAATTACAGGTAATGTACTCGTAAGTTACGGGTAATTACAGGTAATGTACTAGTGAGTTACCGGTAATTACAAGTAATGTACTAGCAAGTTCCTGGTAATTACAGATAATTACAAGTAATTTACCAGTAATTATTGGTAATTTACCAGTAATTATTGGTAATTACAGGTAACGTACTAGTAGGTTACTGGTAATTACAGATGATATCAAGTAATTTACCAGTAGTTAACGGTAATTACAGGTAATATGTCGGTAATTACTGGTAAATATAGGCAATTTACAGGTAATTTACCTGTGTGGATCAACAGTGACTAGATGCACCTGAAGGAGCTCAAGAGGATATGTCGGTTCAATCCTGCTACTTTTCTGACTCCTCTCCCTCCTTCCCCGTGGATCTAATCAACCGATGCGCGCGTAATTCAGCGCTACGACGATTTATGCCCGCCGCGTTGTTGGCACAATCGCCTCATCTGTCTGACTTGCAAATAAAAGTGAAGAATTGTCACCGCAAGAGGCTCTCCGCATGATGTACTCTTTCACCTTTACCTCAGTCAAACGAATTCAGAGACGACGAACACCCACCGAGACAGATTTGTTCCGCGTCGCGATTTCTGGCGATATATCGAACGCGTTTAATTGCGAAGATGGTCGCGAGGCTGAGCCCCCGGAACCGTATTTACATCCTTGCGCGTTAACGAATTAATAAACTGTTTATCTGCGTTTCACACATCGAGTACTCGTTCTTCGAAACGCGGCGAGTGCTCGGGAAAGAGAAAGACGCGTACGCATCTTTAACACACTTTCAAAGAAAGCATCATTTATGTACGAAAAATACCCAAAGAGAATACATCGAGTATTTAGAACAATTAAATAATGGGAAGCGAAACTTATAATTATTTACGAATGCTAATTGTTCCACATACGTTTGAGAAACGATTAACTTAGATAAAAGAATACACGTACGAGCGCCTAGGGACGCGAATGCGCCGAGAAAAAGCACAGCCGGAGGTGCTCGGTGAGAGGAGCGTAAGCGAAATTAAATCTGCGCGTCGCAAATTAAATAGCCTCGTCATCGGTCGCCTCTTCGGCGCGATTCCGGTCCTGTCGGATATTCCGCCTTTTCTCTTGGTTCTCTTGAAGCGCGCACATAATCGTGTCAATGTTATACGTATCTTGGGGCCATCGCCACCGCGCGCCTTTCTAGACGTGGATTCGATGTGTATCGTTATGGTGGAATTTTTCATTGCTCTTGGTTTTCTGTGGAGCTCCGGAGGTGTACCTTGCAGAGGGAAGTATTGGGATGATGGCGTTTTTTTTCATATGAGATGAAGATGTGGTTTGGGTTATATCTTTAATATTTTTCCCCACGATTCGAGTCCCCTGGAGTAATTTTTCAGAGATCCCATCATGGCAGAGTTATTACTCGGGTTCAATGAGATACGGAACACATACGTCACGTCGGTGCTGGAAATCAATAAAGAATTTATAGTATATGGTCGTTTTACGTCAGTCACTACGGTAGCGGTGTCGTTAATATTCTCGAAAACGATGAGCTACACGTCGTGTACGCTTTAATACGTACTTTCTCTCGAGATCATCCATATTGTACACGATATTATGATGATTAAAATACGCGGATGTGAACGCGCGATGCGTGTACGTTTATGCAGGTACCAACGCGAATGTATTACGAGTGTGGATGGAGGAAAGGAAGCGGACGAAGAATGCTCTTTGGTCGTGTGTAAAAATCTAGATACATTGTGATGGTGCGAATATTAAAAATTGGCGAATTTTCCAACAAGAAATGAGGAAGTGGGGCATTACAATGAATGCTTTGGTTTTCACATTAACACAAAAATATACGTGTATATAAAACGAGGAGATTACTCTGCATAAAAATAAAAATCAGGAAAGATATTGAAGATGATATCATCGTAGCTCTTGGGCGAACCATCATACTCTTCTCTGATTACTCCTGTATCACAACACAGAGCAGTAGCTCTTGGCAAAAAAACAACTCATAATTACAACTGATAATGTGAAATTCTGCACTCTCCGCCCCTTTATTTTCCAGTTGTATTCAAGAAGATTCTAAAGTAGGGTTACCTTTAGTAGAACTCCAATTCCAAGAAGTATCTAATTAAAGCTTCTACATTGTTGAGCCATGAAAAAAAAAAACGAATATAAATGAGATAAGGTAAATCAAAGGGGCAATAATTTTCAAATTATAGAATTTTGGTATTCCAATTGTGATTTTTTGATTAATATTTTCATTTTGATTTTCGACTTTGGTATGCCTATCTCGATATTTCAATTATTATTTCGATTTCCATGTTTTCCTAATTTTGATTTTTCCGTTTCAATAAGTTGATTTTAATATCGCTTCTTCAGTTTTTCAATTTCGATTGCGATGTTTCGATATCGATATTTTGCCTTTTTGATGTTAAGTTTCAACGTCCATTTCGATATTTCGATTTTGATATTTTAATCAATAGTTCGATATCGATATCTTGCTGCTGTAACATTGATATTTCAATTTCGATCTCATTATTTTGATTTCGATGTTATGATATCGATATTATCATTTTGACGTTTTAATTTTGTTTGTAATGTTTTGATTTTGATATCGATGTTTTGATTTCGATATATCGATATTTTAATTTCGATATATCGATAATTCGATTTCGATATATCAATATTTTGATTTCGATATATCGAAATTTTGATTTCGATATATTGGTATTTCGATTTTGATATATCAATATTTTGATTTCGATATATCGATAATTCGATTTTGATATATCGATATTTTGATTTTGATTTCGATTTCGATGTTTCGATATATTGATACTTCGATTGTTATATTTCGATTTTGATATTGATATTTTGATTCAACGTCATGATTTGATATTATTATTTCGATATTTCAATTTCAATGATTTCTTAATTTTAATTTTTACACTCAATTTCGGTATTTTAATTTCGATTTTTTAATTTCAATTTTGATGTATTATGTATTAAAAATTTTTTTGACCAAATGCGCTCATCTTGATATATTTTTATTGATGCTTCCTCGCCTTCTGAAAACTAAAATTGCATCCAACCAGAGATAACTAATCAAATTCACCCCCTAATCCATCCCAGTCCAAAAAAACCATTAAAATTCGGAAACCATAACTTCTTCAGTTTTATCTCCTATCTACATCCACGCCCTAACTCATCCAGTGACTTCACCGCGTCTACAAAATATTTTTCCTGTACTCACACAGTACGCGCCTTTCCGGCTTACTCCTTTTACTCGTGAACCACCTGCCGAATGATACCGGTACGATTGAAATCGATTTCCATAACTTGGGCAAGGTCACATTCATTAGACACCGTTTCGGAAAACCGGTTGAATAATTTCCTAGGACAAAACGCGAAGACATTCGTTCCGGAGACAAGTAACAAGTACACGAAATACATATTACAATAATGCCCATATCGAGAAGTAAAAAAAAGCCTAATAACGGTCCACCGGACTGGTATCCTGTTGCTTGGGTTTGTCTATTTCGAAGTCAAGTCATATTTTGTTTCTCCATTAAGTAAATATCCAACGATGTCGAGCGATCGTTAATTAATTCTACACCGGAGGATCGTGTGCTGGTAATTCGATACGATTGTGGAACTGTAAAAACTTGTTGGATGGGAATTTGGAAGAAATGTTTGTCACATTTTGTGTCGTTGTGACCTTTTCCACTTGCGTTTGATTATTTTTTGTACGATTTTGATCTCTGGTTTATTTTCGAACCTCGACCTTGAACGATGAAGCGGATGAGTGGGTCGATATTTGATCGTTATTTATTGCAGGCTTATTGTACCATTTTTTCATTTAAGAATTCGAAAATGGAACTGGCTCTCGTTATTCTAGGTTAAAAGAGGAAAAAAAAGCTTTTACGAAAAAATTGATAATAACTAAAAATATTCCCGATGAAATTTTCTATAATTTATGTTATAAACATGATTTGCATAGAACGCGATATTTACTATAAAAAATAGGTTAAAGTTTGGGTCATTCTAGATGAAAGAAAAGGCACTACTTTGCATGTTTGCTCAACTTCTGTTTGCTTAGCTTCATCGTTTCAGAAGCAATCTCCAAGAAGGCTTTCCAATCAGCGCATTACGTCATCAACCCCATAAATGGAATCTGGCCACTTATGAATTAATGCGGAGAAAATATGAAATCACTTTGAGAAGCTAGGCTTCCCAGGGCTCATTGTACCTTGCGGAAGTTTATCAGCGGAAGAGAATCTACGCCGCGGCGACCAGAAAGCCACAGGCTGCGAACAATGTCTCCCCATATTTGTATTAATAATTCAAACTCCGGCGATTATGTCGCCATAACTGGCATCAATTATGGAAGATAACCAGTAGCACGTGGCCTAGGTTACGCGTATTATACGGAAACGTGTAAACTTAGACAGATTACGGTGTCTTGGAAAACCATAAATGGCTTCGATTATCGAGTCTTCGATGGAACCATTGGAACTTCGTGAGAAGCTTATTTCTCGGAGACCGGAGAGTCACCCTGAACTGAAAAATATCCTGAGTCGCCGCAAGAAATAGATGACAAGCGTGCAAATTGTCGTGCAATGTGTCAGCGTTACCATTCGGTGTGGCGCTCATTAACGCCGCGTCGCCTTTCGATACGTGCGTATGAATGGGACGCGAACGTATACGCATCGAATTCCTTAAGCAGAAAAAAAAAGCACCGCACGAGATATTACGACATTTTAACTGTGTTTAAATATTGGTATAGAAGAACGGTTAGTCACGGTGTAAGTACTCGCCGTGGTTATTAGAATAGATTTTTTACTAGTGCGCCATTTATGTCATCAGCGCCGAGGACTCGCCGGCGTAGTGTCAACAAACGCCACAGAGGAAATATTACGTGATACGCGAGCAAAGCAATTATTTCTGACGTACGGTGAAATATATATTTACACATTTTGCGTACGCTTGTGTACATTATCAGTGCCCCTTCTCCTTAGGATTTTTCCCAGTTGCTTTTTCACTCGAAACAAAAAGAATCGTTTGCGAAATTAGAAAATCTAGTTATGTAGATGCTCGCGCAAGTATCGGCGCGCACGTACTGTCGCGTAATTGAACGTCATCCGTTGAAGTATTGCTTGTTAGCGCCGTCCATCGTAACGAGCTGATCGCAACGGATAAAGCTCGTACCGCGAAAATTCTCGCCCTCAATATACGAGCGAAAAGCGCCAACGTACAAATCGACGCATTCGCATGCGGTGTCAAGTCGAGCGTTGCTAATCTATCGGACATCTCGACTGTGTCGGTGTCGCACACCGACGAGCTTGAAGAAACACGTCGGCAGCGTCGGACGGACTGATCTGGGGAATTTATCTGGCATGTGTCAGTGATCGATTCAAGGTGATGGTCGAATTGCGTGTATTCGAGAAAGGAACTAGGAAGCGAAGAGACAATCTGACGGTAAGAATAGATGATGTAAAGTAGAGTGTGGATCTGGAAGAACTGATCAATCAACGATTAAAAATTTACTTAAATCGCTTTAATCTTAAAGCGAAGTAAAGAAATCAAAACATGAAATCGAATTATTGAATTGAAAACACTTCGATCGAAGTAGAAAAATCGGAAAATTAAGATCGATATATCGAAATCAAAGTAAAAATCGTTATATGGAAATCGATGTTTTAAAATTGATACATCGAAATTGAATTATTGAATTAAAAACACTTCGATCGAAGTAGAAAAATCGGAAAATTAAGATCGATATATCGAAATCAATGTATTAAAATCGATGTACCGAAATTGACGTTTTAAAATCAATATATCAAAATCAATGTGTTAAAATCGATGTATCAAAATCGATGTTTTAAAATCGATATATCGAAATTGATGTTTTAAAATCGATATATCGAAATCAATGTGTTAAAATCGATGTATCAAAATCGATGTTTTGAAATCGATATATCAAAATTGATGTTTTATAATCGATATCTCAAAATCAATGTGTTACAATCGATGTATCAAAATCGATGTTTTGAAATCGATATATCGAAATTGATGTTTTATAATCGATATCTCAAAATCAATGTGTTAAAATCGATGTTTTAAAATCGATGTATCAAAATTGATGTTTTGAAATCGTATATCGAAATTGATAGTTTTAAAATCGATATATCGAAATCGATGTTTTAAAATCGATGTTTTGGAATCGATATATCGAAATTGGTGTTTTATAATCGATATCTCAAAATCAATGTGTTACAATCGATGTATCAAAATCGATGTTTTGAAATCGATATATCGAAATTGATGTTTTAAATTCGATATATCGAAATCAATATGTTAAAATCGATATATCAAAATCAATATATCGAAATTGATGTATTAAAATCGATATATCAAAATTGATGTTTTATAATCGATATCTCAAAATCAATGTGTTACAATCGATGTATCAAAATCGATGTTTTGAAATCGATATATCGAAATTGATGTTTTAAAATCGATATATCAAAATTGATCTTTCAAAGTCGATGTATCAAAATCGATGTTTTGAAATCGATATATCAAAATCAATGTTTTAAAATTGTTACACCGAAATCTAAATTTTAAAATCGATTTATCGAAGTCAAAGCTTCAAAATCTATTTATCGATACTGAGATTTTAAAATCGATATATCGGAATCAAAATATAATGTAAAAACGATAATTTAATTAGTATGATTTTAAAATTAAAATATTACATTGATATATCAAAATCAAAACATTGAAGTCATCAGATCGAAATCGAAAAGTTGACACTGATGCAATTCGATCGAAATAAGAGAGATCGAACAGTCGAAATAGAAGTACAAAAATCAAATTATTGACGTCAGAGTTTTAAAATTGATCTATTAAAACCAGATTTTTAAAATCGAAATCTCCATGAGTAGTTTTCCCATTTTCTTTCAGTTGATTAATAATTATTGCGCATAAGGAAAGCGATCAATTATGCAAATATCTTAACTATTTGAAAACTTTCAAAATCACTTCTTAATTTCCATCAAACTGAACTTTGAAAAACATCCACAATTTTAAAACTCCTCAGTTTCGCGTCCTGGTAAATTTCTTCACTTCTGCATCACTCTCAAGTCATCGCGATGAGAAAGCATAATTAATAATTACATCGCGAAAGCCTTGAAATAAATTTTGAAAACCGGGTGCACAACGCGGCGAAATAAAACACGTATTTTCATTTAACTTAATAGACCCGAAATGACGATTTAAATATAAACGAATACTATATTCCCATGAAATTAGTTACGTAATTATAGACGATACGTTAAAAGAATACATATCCAGGTTACCTCCAAGTACATCGGACTGATTACCTTTCAGTAGAAGAATTTCTTGGTTTAATGGCCGCGAATTTGTCAAACATGTACTAGGTATCCAAACAATCGTGCAGGTATTTATGTTTATAAATTCGCTAGTAAAATACACCAAGACATATGAAGTAAGTCAGACTAATTATAGATATCGAATATAGAATTCGCCGCATAAATATCACCAATATACAACCGGGTAATCAGGTAGTTAGCGAATATGGCCGGAGAAAACCACGTGATACACATACTTAGTATGGTAACCTGTTGAGAAACTAAACGTCACGGTAGCAACAGCCTCTCAACGGTAATTAAATAATCAATCGAGTTTCAAAACTTCACAATCCGGTCGAACGGTTCGTGATGCAATCCAAGAGGAAATTTTTTTATTGACGGAAAACATGGGATTTTTTTGGCAGATTTTTTCCACGTCGTGACCACTTCCGATGGCGTGCGAATGTAGTAGCCCGTTGTGTCCCGAGACATACGAAGAAAGTGAAAGAACAGGTGAAAGGAGTCTAGTGGGCGGCGTGGATGTACCGTGAAATACCCAAAAAGAGCCACCTAATAGATGATTGTAACTCTGGCCGGAATCTTGACCATTTTTTTTTCTCCGCAAACGTTTTTTTATCGTCTATTGTTAACACTCAAGATAATCCACAAATACCAGCAAGAACGAAGAATCGATGTACCGGGCACACCTGCGACGCGGCGCAACCGCCGCAGGTTAATTACGTTAGCCGTGAAAATAAAAAGAGCATCGCGGACTCGTGAGATTTTATGAGTACAACCACGTCGCGGCGCTATATAGGTTGAAATGATTACTCTCCTCTCGAGTAATTGATGCGCCATCACGAAGGATGGACAATTGGTAGACTTTCTTCGAATCTATATCGAATGCAAATATTAAATTATACTTTTGACATCGGTATATTTGATCTGCGAACCAAAGGGAATTGGAAATTGCAACTCGCCCAAGAGCGCCTCATATATTTGCATTATTGGAAAGCGATAGCGTAATTTGTGCGCCAGAGAGATCGATATCGGATAGTTAGATCGGTTGTATTTTCACGGTCGTTTGTGAAATCCCCAACCCATTGTTTGGTCACTTACTCAATGGGTGAAAATTTTTCGTCGCTTGGAATTGGCCTGGTCGCGTAATAAGCTCTTTGTAAGCATTTGTCCACATCGTAAGTACCCGCTTTATCGACATTCTAGATCAAGGTATCGCATTCACGGTGGTATTTCCTATGTGTAATGATATACCGAACCGATAACAAGGTTGTAGTTGATATATTTGAAAGGTGTAATTTGAATTTAACTCCTAGATTTATCAGCAGGTTCCCTCCTTGTTTTTGCATTGTTTGTTTCCACATTATGAACTAGTGTCATTTGAATTGAGAGTATAGTTTGGTCATTTTTGGATGTCTCCATTGAAAATTTTGTCCATGAATATATCAAGTAGATTTTTGGGGGTTTTGTGACAATACTTAAAGGAGATTCTTGAGGAAATAGTGCTGGAAAAGTAACGGAAACGATGGAAGAAGCTATGTGGCCTCATGGAAGTTGGCAAAATTGCAAAGTTTTTGCAGGAGTTTGAAAGAAATTGACACTTTATGGGAGTTTTACTCTATCCTTTGAATATATAAGAGCAGCATCAATCCGATAGTGAGTTTAAAACTGCAAAATAATGTCAGATTTGGATTCAGCATCATGAAATACCATGAAATCGATATACGACACGACCATGGTCCCATTTCCTAATTTGGACCGCCCCTAACTCCCCATTTTCCGCCTTCTTCATTTTGGCATTTTACACCCTATGAATATACAAAACTGGAATTACTGTAGAAATATCTGAGAAGCGTACGTAGTGAAATTTACCACTGGAAACTTGTCGAAGAAGTATTTTTAATTATTTCAATGTTGTGGGCGGAGCTTGGTGGGAGGAGCTATCTTGGGCAGGTGATGAAAAAGCGTAATACTGACAGTTATGTGCTCTTGTGGCATAATATACTATGTACAATGTACATATTACGGATATTTAATCATTTTTCAGGTTTACGACAAGTTTGAGTACTTGATGGGCGTTTCCAATTGACGGGGGGAGGTACCAATTACGAGGTTGGGGTTGGTCACCGAAACCATATCATCATGGGTATCGATTGTTAGGTTTTCGAGGCTGGTGATTTCAATTTTCACATCTATTTGAAGCTTACAATCCTATTTACTGATTTTTCGAACGAATTGGCATTCCGAAGCGTGATTTTTCGCCTACACCGAGTCTACCGTCGCAACACGAAACCGCCAAATTAAATTCTCATTTATTCGGACATAAAAACGATAAAAAACGAATCAATCATGTCGCCGTAGACCGGATACAATATACGTGTCGTTAATGAACGAACCGCGCCAAAAATCGAAATAATCGCATCGGTGCGAAGTAGACCCGCGACCAAACAAAGATTTACACGGTTTGCGAACCGCGATGTCCGATTGTGGAGGACAAAAAGGTGGCGCGCTTGTAGCGCATCACGCGTTCGAAGAATTATTCGGAAACTTGTCACACTCGAGCGATTTACAAATAAATCGTGTACATGGCTACATGCATTACGTTGTTACACGTCAAATACAGAATATACGCTGTAACAAAGGAAGGTCGAATAGTCGAGTTTGTTTTTTTAGTTTTATTAGCGTTAATTGCGGTCTTTTCGCTAGGTTTTTTTTTATTGTCATGCAAATTAGATTTGGTCACATCGTTAAACCATCGAGGCGGCAGGGAATCTTTTCAATACAACGCCGAATAAAGCGTTAATTTCACGGTACACGTTGCCCACCTACGCCTGTCTCCGGCGTGCAGCGTGTTTGCGAGAGGGTAAATTTGCCCGTTTTTAATTCCATCCGCGCTCGTACGTAATATCTCATTAACGATTTAAAGCCAAGCGATAGCCCCCGAGAGTACTGCCGCCTACAACATGTCACGAAAATTCAACTCCGGAAGGTAATTTTTTGTAGGTTTGGAAGCTAACGCGGTATTCGAGTCGAGGAAAAAGAAACACGCGCTGAGATACCGGTAAATCCAGCTTACCATGATCCAAATACTTGCCGGTTCGCGCCGGCGATCGCCTAAGTTCTCGAGATTCACTTTCTACGAAGAGGTGGCGCGACGAAGCGGGATTTACGAGACCAGAATGATTAAACGATGTCCGTTAAATTGGAGCACTTTGCACGTTTGTCTGCGCGGCGCGCTGAGTTCGCAATACGCATTCCTAATTAAACCGCATCTGTTGTCTTTCTCTTCGTACGTGTCTCTTCGGTGTACGTTTTGTAACGCGTTAATTGGATGTGTTACGTAACGTGTAGTTCGACGTTCCGTAGACGGAGTAATTTGTTCGGCGATTTGTTGGTTTTTCTAATTATGGGCGTTGGCGTGCGCCGCTCGAAGACCGGTGGTTGCGTTGTCGTTGGGCAGCCGTGGTCATTTCAGTGGTGATGTCTTTGGTTTCATGGTTAGGTGATGTGGAGTCATGGGTGTCCCGAAGATTACCAAAAGAGTCACCAATTTGGGGTATCGGTGTTTCTGATGTGTTGTTTGATTTGGATCAGCTGTTATGGAGGGAATGACTTGGAGATCTTACTGAAGTTTTGTTTTTCAATCAAAAATATTTGAATTGGATTGACTAGGAGCTTGGGTACGGTGTGTTTTCTTGGTTGAGAGGGTTTCAGAGCCTGGAAATCTCAGTTATTCGTTCAAAATATCCAAAGTACAGTGATAAGGAGCTTTCAAATGTGGTCTGCCTGTAGACACTAGATCTACAAGATGTCCAACTAGCGAGCACAGATGTGAAGGAATTTGGTAAATAATTATTCGCATATTTCCCTGTAGAAGCGCTGTATATTGGCCCTCAATGGTGTTTTTTTACCATCAACGGGGAATTTATTTGTAGTACCTTTTCATTTTTTCCTTGTAATCTCATTGGTCGAAGTCTGATTGATTCTCCACAAATAACAGTCAGTCAGACTTCGACCAATGAAATGACAAGGAAAAAAAATCAACAAAGTACTGCATGCAAATTCCTTATAGAAAGTCAAAAACAGTTGTAACGCGACGTTGCCAATATTACGAATTGATATACCTTATTTTCTGTACAACGCTCATCGAAAAAATATTGCAACGACTGAACCAATGCTGAAAACTCCTCGACCTCTTGGATATTTTGATCCAATACTTCGGACAATGACACCCCACCACACCATTACTCTGCCAACTCACCATTACTAATTTCCTGCTCTCTGTCGCAAATAAAACAAAATCATGAGTAATAAAATGGCGCTTATTAGCTCTACGTAAACGCGTTCATCGCGATGTCAAAGAGCAAGGATCTTGGTGCTTTGGTGAAATATCAAGCTTTGTGGAGTTTTACCGCCGCGATCCGCAACCTTAACCTTTTCCACAACATAACACGTAACCTTATGAAAATACGTAAAAACTACAGTCGTGCCCATATTCCGCGTGATTACGCCGCTTCGCGTACGAGAAAATCTTATTAGTCTATAAAACGCCGTTAATGGCGTGTTTATTGTATTACGTCTCGAGTATTTCCATCGTACTGAAAATCTCACGGTGAAGGCACGATATCGATGATGGAAATACGTAAATGAAAATGAGGAAGAATAGGGTCGTCCTTGTAGAGGGGCGGATTCATCTCAGTTTCCACATCACGTTTGCTCCTCTGGTCATACGGCCACGTGACGGTGTGCGAAAAAACTCGCAGATCCGGAGTACCTCGTATTTTTCCATCGATTGACCACTGGGGCGAAAACCTCTCGCGTTGCAATGTTGCTCACGTTCGGTGTACAAGAGAAAGTGCATTCTTTTCTTCATCGCGAATTTTCTAATCTCTCGGTGGTCTTGAGTTGTTCGAGCCATTTGCGAAACAAGGCCTTCGTTGGCATCCCCTTGACTGGCCGAATTTTTGGTCGTTACCATAAAGAGGGTCTGTTGTAACTATGCCAACGATGCTTTTCAATTGCCGCCGCAACTTCATTGAAACACGTACATGTTAACTCGCCTAATGAAGTAGAAAAAAAAGGTGCATGACCTGCAACCGCGTTCAATACATCAAGATGGTCGAGTCTAAGAAAAAAAATACACTAACAAATTTTTCGACCTTACTAGTCGTACCAGTTGCGCGCGGCCGACAATCGTTAATAATAGTAATTTGCGAAGGACGAGGTAACTACTTCGGCCATTGTAACAGCCGCAGCATCCGAGGAAATACCATTTTAATAAACCGGTCGATTGATGGGCGAATTTTCACGCCAGATAACACCCCGCCAACAAGGTGTACCAGGATATTGTGATAGTCATCCTGGCATATGTGACATTGAAAACCTCTACTCGTCCTATTGACCACCTCGTCGTTTTAATTATACTCGATTAATGGCCAATTTTTTTCTCATTGTTTATAAACATCGAATGAGGAATGAGAGATTAAAACAATCGCTATCTCCGATAAGATCCCCTTATTAATATTAAACACGCCGCGTATATGTAAATTACACCGAGCTCTTTCAGACTGGTTTCATCCACCTACTTTGGCTTTTTATTTTGACGGTCACGGACACCAGAATTTCGCGATTGTAAGCTACACGGTGATAACATTGGCCCAGACGAGACATAACACCAAATCCGCCTGTTTCCGGTACATCGAATTTCCTCTGGTGCCATCATCGTTGGCAACTTTCTGCAACCGCGCAACCGGTTGTCTCGACGATGTATTATCTTCGTTGCGTAACTCTCTGGATGCACTCCCGCTCTTCGGATGTGATTGTTTACTCAATGGAGTGCTTTTTTCTCAACTTCTCTCCAACGAGCTGTAATCATATATGCTGTGGAATCTTCCACTTGTGGATTATCCATCGACTAAGAGGTTCTAGATGCGAAAATTTAAATATAAGGTATGTCGATTAATGATATACGTTGTTTAATGACTTTTCGTCTGATGCGGTGCACAACTTACATATCGGATGCATTTTTTTTTCATCGACACGACCCCATTATTAATGTGAAAATGCCATCGACCTGGAAGGTTTCATAGGTATAAGATATTTTTCTAATTTAATGGTGAGAACTTGATGGAAGTTTCTTATTTTCAGAGATCTACGATAAAATGGACGATATATAGAGAGAAAAATGAAAATGGAGTGGGATACGTTCCCATAAAGATGAAAAATTGAAAATTTTATGATTTGCGAAGGTACCTAATATGCAAAAAATGACTCCAGAAATGGGAAATCGCATTGGAGACTCCAGAAGGGATGGAAAATACGAAATACAGATTCAGCGGGCCTGAATTAAGCGAAAAACAATTTTCAATTATTTTTCCAAATATTTCAATTTTTTAAAACCTTACTTTCAATAAAAATCCCTGAGTTTTCAATTTTCAAAAATTCACTAAAAATCGAAAAATGAACTTGGACAGCTAAAATTTTGTTTATGGGGATTTTTACGCTCTTTCTAAAAATCCAACTCCTGCTCAAATTCGAGCCAGCCACATGAAGAGGTACGCTTAAGTTTTCAGCAGTGTTGGAAGTCTTCAAGTTCGAAAAACCATGTCCCCTTGCTTTATGAAAAATTCCTACAAACCCATGTCAGGCTCCAGTCTCGAGTAACATTCTGAGAATCACTTGAGATAGCCTACACCATAGAAAAATGCCGTTAAATGGCATATATCACCGAACCCTCAAACAAGAGGGCTTCGATGTCACATAGCTCTTCATTGCGAAAGACTTTGTCAACTGAACATGCACGTATATGTGGAAACATCCGATGGCAACAAGTCGCATTACAGCGTTACGTCTAAAGTGTTTTTTCAAATGTTGTTACACGTCTTGGAAATTATTTATTATGACGAACGACGCGTACACGATATTGGTACACCGGTATGCGGAGCCAGTATACACGAAGAGGATCAGGGTTAAGACACCGCTTCGTGTACACGAGATGTAAATTAAGGTTGGTTTTGGTCTGAAAAAAATCGCGTACCGCGTGTCCGTGGCACGACGTTGCAAACGCGCGCTCTCAGCATCGCGTAAGATTAATGACCACCGAGTGAAATTCTTTCACTGGTATGGACGAATTTTAATTCCAACTGGTCCGCGTCGCCGTTTACAGGCGCCCGCGCCGCTTCATTATTTATGGTTTTCGATATATGTACGTCGAGCTAGAAATAGAAAAAGTCTAGTAGGTATACTGGATTTGAGATGGTACTCCGTGTATCTAAATACATCTACATACGTGGGCCCTAAGGATATAACACGTTCGGTACATCAAACCGTTACAAAAAGGAGCACTTAAGAACGCAGGGTAGTATCAGTGGGCTGTTTGTGCTTATCAAACTAGCGTGGGATTTAACGCCGCGACTAAACGAAGGTCATATCGTCTCAATGCATCGCCGTCGATGAAATTCCATTCCAGTACATTCGACAAACGCATATGCCCCCGTCTCCTCGCCAAATTGGAAATTTCGCTGACTCGCTCAATCCGTCGCCATTTCCAATCTCATTATCAATTATAAAGACCACTTGAAACCGCAATATAAAATATGAAAACCGAGGTTCTCATACAATACTCATTTCTCGACGCCGTAACATTATCCATACTCGAGTACCGGAGAAAAAAAAACCAACGCAGAAACCCATTCGAATAGAAACTCGTATTTTCGCCGCGTCGATGAGCACACGCGTAATTTAATCTGAACTTGACCGTCAAACAGAGCGCTGCCGTCGTATAAATTAAAAATAACGCGAGCCATACGTGGAAAGTAGCGTCGAATTTCCAATTACTCTGCGCGTCCTACAAAAAAAAAAACGACCGCCGCGTCTCTGCACCTGTTCCACTATATGTGCTCTCGGTCTCATGCACGTATTTCCGTCCGGCTTCGCGATCCTTTTCCATCGAAACGCCGGCTATGCTTACATAATGGAAAGTCGCCGCGGTGTCGCTATACTCGTGAGCGTGTTTTGGCATCCGAACAAAATCCGCCTATTTTCTGCGTACACCGAGACGTGTACGTCGTGCTAATTGCTCGATTACCGAGATCGAGATCGATGATCGATCGTTGGTTGGATGTTTGATAGGATCTTTTCGCTTGAAGTTTTCGGCCGTTGTGCGAAATCAATTGATTGTCAGCTTCGCGAAGCGTGGAAATCGCGGATGTCGACGGTGGCGCTTTGAACGATTCGAGATTAGGGGCGAGTTTTGTCGGTGAATTGTGATATGATAATCATCTTCGATGTTGTGTTGCTGAGATGGCGATGGTAGGTTGGTTTAATACAAGGGCAAATTGGTTGGCTAAATCATCACATCGTCACTTACAATATTTGTGGTAAATTACCTGTAATTTTCTGTATTTACTAGTAAATTTTCTGTAAATTACTGGTAATCACCTGTAAATTACTGGAGATTACAGGTAAATTACTCGTAATTACTCATAAATTACTCGTTATTACCAGTAAATTACTAGTGTAATTACCGGTAAATTACCTGTTCGCTATTGGTAATTACTCATAAATTACTCGTTATTACCAGTAAATTACTAGTGTAATTACCGGTAAATTACCTGTGCGCTATTGGTAATTACCTGTAAATTACTCGTTATTACCGGTAAATTACTGGTAATTACCCGCAAATTGCTAGTAATTACCTGTAAATTTCTCGTAATTACGGATAAATTACTTGAAATTACCTATAAATTACTGGTAACTACCTGTAATTACGAACGTATTACCAGTAATTACCGGTTAATTGTCTGTAAATTACCTGTAATTGCCCATTTTTGCTATTTTTTTGTAGTCTGCTATTCTATTAAAATTCCAGTTCAGAATTGGGAGGAGTTCAACGTCTACATCGGCGATTTTGAGTACATGCTCTTACAATGATGGCGCTTCTGGGCATTGCAAAAATTCAATAGCTGTAATGCTGCTGCTGCGATGGTGAGTACCCTCAACGCATTTTACGTTTCATCACCAAGTGTCAGATACTTTGTGGAATAAGTATCCTCAACTGAAGCTGTCACCCATGTTATCCATTTTTTAAATTTACAGAGAATCAGGAAAATACGAGTATAAGCTTCTAGCTATGTCAAAAGCTCTCATTTGAGTTTTCAAAAACTTGACAGTTCGTTTGACGCAATTATTATGGTATTTTAGAAAAGCTTTAAAAGCTAAAATGTTCAATACATCAATTATGTATTTCCGGTGGTTTGCCAAGTTGGCTTACATGAGATTAGTTGTGATCCACGTGATTTCTTCCTCACATTCTGAACCATTAGTTCTTGTACACTGGCTTAGAAAAATTTCTAGCTCTCATCACGACCGAGCTAGAAACCACGGAGAGTCTAATTTACCAAATGTCCACCGGAAACTGGCAATGCGACTAATTTGCAATACTTCCTGTGAAAAATTTTCTCAACGAAATGGCCACTTTAATCTCGACCCCTTCACTTCTCCGTTCTTGGGACCCGTATTTATTTCAGCTGATTACGCATAATTGCATATAACCCGCTTAATGATAATATTTCTTTGACAATACGTTCATACTTTTTACGATAACGACGCGTACTCGTGTACATTGCAACAATAAGGAAAATGAATTATGCTCCTTTTCGCTTAATGGAAGCTTGTGAAATAAAAATACCGGCTCGGTTTCAGTTAGCTAAGATTGTACGGGTTAATCGCGTCTTTGGATTTAGCACTATCTATTGCACATAACTAAGACGAAGATTCCGGCATTACCACATTTTTTTATTCGCTTTGTAATTTTATAAGAACAGAGATGGGTTTAATAATATCCGTTCTGGTATTTAAAAGATTTACGTTTACATCTAAAAAGACATTGGAGAGGCGGCGAAGAAGATCAGAATGTAGATGGCGGTACAAGCGCGAGGCAGGGTGATCGGATTTTTAATGGGTACGTGTCAAACGCGTCCTTGAACCGTAAGTCCAAAGCGTCTTTATTTTTATCCCGAATACCATCAATGTACACGCAATAATTGCACGTGATTGCGCCGGTAAGCTCAGGTGGTCCGCTACCCTGTTGTGGCTAATACAAGATGCATACGTGAAAGCGTACTAGGATGATTGATGGCATGCGAAGATACGCAGAGTCGCCATCCCCGAGGGCTACAATTCCAAGAAATGGAGTCGGTGCTTTTGACCAAGGTGTCTTTCACTTTTGGGGTAATACCTCAAGTCTGTGAGTCGCCGATATTCGGGTCACAAAGTGTAAAGGAAATGATGTCGCGTCTGCGGTAACTCCACATGGTGACCACCTACCGAATGAATATGTATGTCGAAATATCAACGTACACGTATATCCGCCGCGGCGCGCCGTCGACCGTAAGAGTTATTACTCAAAAATCGTGATCTTTTCCAAAACGCTTCGTCTCCCGTAACACGTACCCCAGTTCCACTTAGAGATTTTGCACCGAGTACGTCGTGGCCATTCATGCGCGCAAGATGTAAAATTTTCGCATCTACGCGCCAACTGGTTCTGCCATGCCGCAGACGCGATATACGGACAAATTACTCGCGAACGCGGCTATTTATCAATTAACATCTAAATCATGAGTTGATAAATTGATCGGAATTAGCTCGGTATGGCGCGCAGGTGAGGTTAATCACTACGTCATGCCGATCGAGTTCGGCGCGCTTGCGTTGTAATTAGACTAGCGGTCGCGGCGGACGCGGCGCGCAATTAAAACGTGTTTGCACTTCACGATCTTGTAATTGATTTATTTTTTTTACAACGTATGATTTTCGATCGAATGATATAACGTGTAGAGAGATGGTAATGGACGGTACGTTGCGATGGTGATTTATCGACGCGGACGGTCACGAATTGTGTGGCGCGCCGTGTGTACGATGCGAGGGCTGACGTGGTTTCAATCGGGTATCGGTATGTGCCATGGGTTTCCTTTCGAGGATATCCTTTTTGCGTAATTTTACCCCTTTGGCCTTGTGATTTTTCCCTGGTCTGGCGTTTATTTACGCATGAACGAACTGACGAGTGTGTTGGGTGTTTGCATCGTGAGAGTGTGAACCGTTTTTCACCAGTGATTGGAAATTGTGTTCAAGCTGGTGAAAATTTTATCGAAATTTATCAAGATTTATTGTATTAAAACATTAGTTATTTAAATAGACATAAAGTTGAAAGAAAAACGTTTATAAAAGCGCACAAATTTCATAGAAATTTCCGAAAAATTATCAGATAATTTTCCCCTAATTTCAAAATTATCAATCACTTTCGAATCAGAAAAATTACCAAAAAATTTTATATTGTTCAGTATCAAAAATTAAAATGTTCAAAAATTGTCTTATTTTTTCTAAATTTCTAAAAAAAATTGAAACTCGTTCTCATTTACAATTTTTACAAAATGGCAGAATCAACAAAAAAATTCATAATTTTCAGAACCGCATCAACTGTTGAACATATCTTTAAAAATTGTCTAAATTTTAAAAATAAATATGTAGTAAACATAGCGAACAAATTTTCCAATTTTACCCAAATTATTTATTGTTAAATTTTCATTTACGGGTAATTTCAAGTGATTTATGGGTAATCACTAGTAATATTTACGGGTAATTACAAGTAATTTACAGGTAATTACGAATAATTTACGGATAATTACAAGTAAATAAGGGTAATTACAAGTAGCTTATGGATAATCACCAGTAATTTACGGGTAATTACGAATAATTTACTGGTAATTACCAGTAATTTACAAGTAATTACATTGATTTATCAGTAATTTCAAATAATTTACGGGTAAATACAAGTAAATAAGGGTAATTACAAGTAGCTTATGGATAATTACCAGTAATTTACGGGTAATTACGAATAATCTACGTATAATTACCAGTAATTTACGGGTAATTACAAATAATTTACTGGTAATTACCAGTAATTTACAAGTAATTACATTGATTTATCAGTAATTTCAAATAATTTACGGGTAAATACAAGTAAATAAGGGTAATTACAAGTAGCTTATGGATAATTACCAGTAATTTACGGGTAATTACGAATAATCTACGTATAATTACCAGTAATTTACGGGTAATTACAAATAATTTACTGGTAATTACCAGTAATTTACAAGTAATTACATTGATTTATCAGTAATTTCAAATAATTTACGGGTAAATACAAGTAAATAAGGGTAATTACAAGTAGCTTATGGATAATTACCAGTAATTTACGGGTAATTACGGGTAATTTACGGGTAATTACGAATAATCTACGTATAATTACCAGTAATTTACAAGTAATTACATTGATTTATCAGTAATTTCAAGTAATTATATTGATTTACCAGTAATTTCAAGTAATTTACGGGTAATTACAAGTAATTTATAGGTAATTACATTGATTTACCAGTGATTCCTAGTAATTTACTGATAATTTACAGGTAATTACAGGTTATTTGTCATGAATGCTATGATTTGTGTGGTGTTTTTTTTTTTGATTTTCAAATGAACTAATGGTGATTTTCTAAATTTCTTTTCCTGGTAACACTGTACCGAGAACTTTTTCCATTTCTAAGAAATTATCAGCAGTTTCCAAATCACAAAAATCACTTTAAAGAATTTTCTAAAAATTTCCTCCAAAATTATTAATTTTTCCGCCGAAGATGATTATACTCGCATTTAAAATTGACAGATGTTCCTTGGATGCAAAAAATCAGCGAAAAATTCTTCAAAAACCGTTCGAAAATTGTAAAAAATCTTTTTAGCGGACTTTCGAATACTTTTTTCCGGCTATTCAACTACCCTGGAAAAATTTTATTCAAATTATTAAGAACCGCTTCATGTACAGGAATTTCTATCGCTTCAACGGCTCGCGAAAAATCTAAATACGCCTTACAATTGAAACGATTGTTTTAGAGGAAACAGTCTGGACGATAACGTTGAATATGTCACAACCCCTTATTCTTACTCCCGTCACGTATAATTCGCAGCCATTATAAACACGGGCCGAAGTAAGACAAGCGAAACAAAAACCTTAGACGAAATCGTACAATGAGGTCGCGTCTGGTCGTTTTGAAAACGAAAGCAACCGCCATTATTGAGCGCGCGGTACGGGCTTCGTTTTCCCATGGCTCATCCGGCTAACGTAGTATTTACTCGGGGAACAGGGGCGATGATTAAAACGCAATTCAAGCGTGCAGCACGTCCCAAAAAGCAACGAAAAAATACGCGTAGACGCCTCATTTCCTCGGATGTCGTTTTCGTTCATATCCTCCCACGACGTCCATCTTCGAACGCGAAACGAAGGAGCAAAACCACGTAACCGAATTTTTTCAAGCGTTTCGCCTGAAATCGAAATGTCAGCTATGGAAATGAAGGAAAAACAATAGGAAGCGCTTGTGACCTTGGACGCGTTTCATGTGTCCGATTTCAATGTCACCATTTACCTGGTGTACATGCGATGAGTCATGGTCAACTTCGTATGAGAATTTCGGCAAATTGAGTACTTCGCTTGTCTCGTCTTTCACCTCTCGGACATGAAATGGTAATCGTCGTTTATGGATATGTCTTACACGCATATCGTGTTCGGATGTGGATTTATGCGAGCGCGAGTTTTTTTTTTCCATTTGTGTATTAATCTTCGATAAAGATCGCGTGCTCAGTGCTGAGATCTGCGGATATATTCCGTATGTACACGTAATACGAAAAAAGTACACGCGAAAAAGAATACGCGCTTTGTAGAAGGTCAATGTTTCATACGAATCCG
Organism: Maconellicoccus hirsutus; assembly: GCA_003261595.1. Taxonomy (NCBI): domain Eukaryota; kingdom Metazoa; phylum Arthropoda; class Insecta; order Hemiptera; family Pseudococcidae; genus Maconellicoccus; species Maconellicoccus hirsutus. Next base: position 41,578 of record QBDW01000821.1, read on the forward strand.
TGTTGTACGCGGAGCATATGCAGGATCACGTGTATAGGAGTGCCACTCTTGATGGCCGAACATCGTAAGATCTTGGCGAGGTGATTTGCCATGTTCAAAGATCGCGAATACAGGGGAGCCTGTGACAAGTTTTGGAGAATGCGATGAATGGGATTGTATTTAGCGGTCTCGTACAAGTATTTCCTGCACATTGTGCACGAGTTCAATCATCGTGGGAGAACGAAAAGTTCTATGAGGCGAAAGACGCAGTTGGTTGGTTTTCAAAAGCAATCCAGGAAGATGATTCCAGGTTACAATACTCTTTGGAAATCTAAAATCGATGTTTCTCTTGAGAACGTATGGTAATTGTGATATATTGACAAAGGAACTCGAGAGAGACCAAAAGTAACGAATTACTCAACCATTAAATTTATCAAATTTCAAAATATTCTAAAAATTCAAAAATCGTTCCCAAGTGACTCTTCGTTGATTTTTCGTACCTATTAAAAAAACGTCAATTTAATTAACGATCTTCAATCAACTTCGATGTGCCGTTCGCCGAAAGTAATTCCATGATCATTAACCTAATCGTTGATATTTCGATCGCAGAGGCTGATAAAACGAAAAATAAGAGTTGCAGTTGGCACGTGATGACTTGAGAGTACAAAATATGGGAAAATGGCGCCCCAGATGGGACATTGGACAAACGACGATCGTAGATTAACGCTAATTCGATAAGACGTCGATGGCGATATTTTCGTTAAATACGTTATAACAATGTTACTCGTGGTTTCTCCTAATTACAACGGACACGAGGTTTTTTCTACCTTTCTTTCGTACATTTCCGCTAATTATTAAATTAGTCAATGAGAAAGTGCGATGTTTGTTCTGTATTACGATGGACTAGAAGACGGTGAAGTTGGTACGATGTAATGAGCCAGCGCTACGCAATATCAATACTTTTCCAAGAGTCTATCAAATTGCAGACTTTGCAGAATTGAATTTTTAAAACATTAAAGGGGTTTAAAAGCCGTGAATAATGATAAGTTATTAATTCGCTATAAAAAGTCGCCATAATTGCTATTAAGCGCCATTACAAGTGACCCTTATTCCTTTTTCGTACTTGTTTCACTTTACAGCAAAGTAACTCGATACGAATACGCTTCGGTGATTAAAGATGGACGTATCGGATACTATATGAATATCCTTCTCATCGACGTTTCATTTTCATTCAATGATGTATACGCGCATCGAGACCGGTTTTTGTACAAACGATGAATGAGTTTTTCTATAGCGCCGCGCCGGTTATTCGCCAGCGCGTATAGATGGTATCGCTTATTGGATTTCACCGCGATGTGGGTTCTCTCGGCTCTCTTGTTTCGATGATATTTGACGGTATTGTGAAATATAGTATAGGTGTTTGTTTTGGTGCAGTGATTTCGCCGGGTAGGACGATAAATGGGTGATGTATTGTTTGGATTGTAACGCTCGAGTATCGCTGAGTGGTGTTTGGTATGTCAATAGAAAGGTGTGAGAATTGTATGCCAGGGATAAGTTGTGCACTTGATTTAATCATCGCAGGTGAGAATGGTGATTAGTGCAGCAGTGTTTTTGTTTATTTTGCACGTTGGTGTTATGAACGAGAAGCTGCAGGGCTGGGATGGCGGTTTGTAAATGAAGACAGTTGTATGGAGGAAAGGTGCAAAAAAAGGCTCTGTCACAGTGAACAAATGAACAATGCGATATTAATAAGCATAAAACCCATTACAACGTTCTTAATATGGTATAGATTTGATCAAAATTTGTTTAAAATTGCTTAAAATTTCTCAAAATGGCATAAAACTTGTTAAAATGGTTTAAAATTGTTCAAAAAAATCTATAGATTTGTCAAAATGTTGTTAAAATTGTTTAAACTTGATTAATATTTGTTCTAAAATTGCACAAAAGTGGTGCAAAACGATTAAGTTGATGAAAAGTTTCATTAAATTAGCAAAAAACTGTCAAAATGTTAAAATAGGTTAAAATTGGTCAAAAATTGTTTAAAATCACCAAATTTGTCAAAATGATGTTAAAATTGTTCAAAATTTCCTCGAAACTGCATATAAAACTCGTTAAAATGGCTTAGAATTGATCAAAATTTGTTTAAAGTTGCTTTAAAATACATAAAATTGTCAAAAACTGTTTTAAAATTGTTCAATGTTTGCTCAAAATCGCGCAAAAGTTGTGAAAATTTTATAAATTAAGGTTAAAATTGCAAAAAACTGTCAAGATGTTGATGAAATATTTTGGAATCAATTATAATTTGTTTAAAATTGCATAAAAACTGTTATAATGTTAAAATTGTTTAAAATTAATCAAAATTTGTTCAAAATCACTTAAAAATGCGTAAAATTCCAAATACCGAACAATTTTAAGAACATTTTGGCAACATTTTTGATTTTTAAGCAATTTTAAAGGAATTTTGATCAATTCTTAACTATTTTAACAACATTTTAACAGTTTTTATGCCATTTTAAGCAATTATTGAACAATTTTGATCGATTTTAACAACATTTTAACAACTTTTTAGATTTTTAAGTAATCTAAAAAAATTTTGATCAATTTTTAACTATTTTAACAACTTTTTAACAGTTGTTATACCATTTTCAGCAATTATTGAACAATTTTGATCAGTTTTAACAACATTTTGACAATTTTGCATAATTTTAATCACTTTTTTCTGTTGTTTTAATCGTTTTGAACAACTTTTGTGCAATTTTAAGCAAATATTGAACAGTTTCAAACAATTCGAACTAAATTTTAACAATTTTATGCAATTCTAAGACATTTTAAACAAATTTTGAACAATTATAAACCATTTTAACAATTTTTAAACAATTTTGAGTAAATTTTGAACAACTTTAAACTGTTTTTGACAATTTTATGTATTTTGAAGAAACCTTAAACAAATTTTAATCAGTTCTAAACCATTTTAACGAGTTTTATATGCAATTTAAAGCAAATTTTAAACAATTTTTGACCGATTTTAAACTATTTTAACGACATGTCGATAGTTGTTTGCAATTTTAAGCGAATTTTTTATTAATTTAATCGTTTTGTGTCACTTTTGTGCAATTTTGAGCAAATATTAATCAATTTTAGTCAATTTTAACTTCATTTTGACAATTCTGTGTGATTTTAGGAAATCTTAAACAATTTTTGACCGGTTTTAAACTATTTTAACAACATTTTGATGGTTGTTTGCAATTTTAATCAAATTTTAATCGTTTTGCACAATTTTTGTGCGTTTTTGAGCAAATATTAATCAATTTTAATCAATTTTAACAACATTTCCAACAGTCTGAGGGAATTGTGAGTAAATGTGGAACAACTTTGAACAATTCCAACAACATTTTGACAATTTTGCGTTTTGGTCGATTCTATGTATTTTAACATTTTGATATTTTTTTTTTGCAATTCGAACTAAATTTTTTATTAATTTTATCGTTTTGTACAATTTTTGTGCGACGCTTAATCGAAATACGAGTGTAAACATCATAAATGGAAAACGAAAAATATTCATGTAGGAACAGATTGTCAAAATTACACCAAGTTCATATCTTCCAAATTACTTTATGATATTAACATTTACCATGTTTTCTCATTATCGATAATCGAAACTGAAATACCTCAAACGTTAACAAATTGTCCTTGATTACTCTCATCTCGTATCAAATTACGATTACACTCGGAGAAAAAATTGAATTGACGTAAAATATCCATAAAAGTGAAAGGGAGACGATAGGTGAAAAACATAAAAAATGAAAAATTTACCGAAAAAGGGTCACTTCTGGTGAATTTTAGTCACGATCTGGTAACCCAATAATTACACCGTTTCAATTAACATCGCCACCTCCGATATTCCACGACCAGAAGTCAATTTTCGACGTAATTGCGTAAACACGAAAAAAAGAAAATACCGAAGCGTAGGAGTAAACGGATAATTTAGGGATCCATGATCTCAAGTGTATTACGGAAACACCTTTTGGCACGTATCGACCATATTACAGATACGAGTATGGTAATCGATGTAATACATTTAATGAGTATTTAGCAACGAGGCTCGATCGGAGTGAAGAAGATACTCAAAAGGTCATTTAAGAAATCGGGCGCGATTTTTAACTCGTTATTTGGCGATCTTCACGACTTCTTCCTGAATTTCTTAAAACAAATACACGAAAATCGCCCAAATACGATGATAAGGCGTATTTGGTGGATAATTAGGGGTATACGTGTATCCAATAATTACGCCGAATTACGTCTTCGGTGTAAATTATAGTGGAAAAAAAATTACACGCAGCGGCGGCCGGTGTTTAAACGACGATAAAAGAATGGTTATCGAAGATGTAGGATGGAAACAAACCAACGTGTTACCTTTCACCTTCACACACTCTTACTTTCTAAGCGCGACGTATAAATTAGGGAGCCTTATGGTGGAAAATGACCGTAATCGATGTACCAGTAATATTAAATTTAACGATAAGAGATTATCTCAAACAATACTCGGACGTCTGGTACCGTTTCCGTGGACGTCTTTCTCTATCTCATACGCTGCCCGATGATCGCATCGATCCCTCGCCTCGTTTCTTTCGTAATAAACACACCACATGTATAATTTACATTTCACGGCGATATTTTAATATATTTTCTTCCCTCTTCTATCTCAAGCCCAAAATCACGGCTTTCGTGCATTACCGAGGTTACTTTCTTTTTAAATAGGTATTAAAACAAATACACCAGAAGGTATGCGTAGGTACGTTGGCAGTTTTAATCTCCGTCTAGTCGATTCAACCTATTCGATCGACTGCCCTAAAGAGAGAAAGATTGATAGCATTTATATAAATCGATAATCAGCGGCGATTGTCTTAAAAAAAGTTATTCGTCTATGGAAGTACGAAACTACTTTCTTTGTAAACTGGTTACTTACCAGTAATGCAGTCGTAGACGAAAAGGCAACATTCTCTACGTATTGAGGACTCCGAAGCGCGCGCGTGTGCGGAATATAGAAAAGTGCATTCTTACGTGTTTTCACCGGTTGTAACCGCCAAGCCAGCCATCGTACCATTTTTTTAGACGCTCCAGAGATGAATGGAATCGTCGATGAATGAGTTTATCAATAGTGCAGAGTTAATGAAACCGTTGTAAAGTTTTGATAGATCGATTTGATGATTTAGCCGGAGTACATTAGCCAAATAAGAACAACGATGAGTTGGTAAATATACCGATATGCGTAGGATGACCCCTGGCGTGATTGGTATGCAGCTTTGCATATCACGTTTGAAGCGAACAACTTGAAGATACATGCGAAGATGTCGTGGTGATGGAGAGTGGTGCGTACTTTGACCATACCAAAGATAAGGCTTCTTTTTGGGAAGGAATTCGTTTCGGGTTGTTGGAAAATCAGGTGATAACTGATAAATATCATATTTAGTGGTATCTATTTGTTGTGGAGAAAGGAGGAAGGGAAAGCGAGAGAGGTCAAGGCTGTCGGAAAATCGTTCGTCTTGTTTGGTAGAGATCATACTTGTATGTAGTAGCTTTTTTTATGGAGGAAAGGGGGTGGAAATGAGAGAGGTCCTGTTATTGCAAAAAGAGAAAATAGTGTTTTCTTCAAAAAAAAATTTTTCGAAAAAAAATTTTTAATGAAATGAAATGAAAAAAGAATTTTTTTTGGTTCAGGATTTTTTTTGAACTATTTATCATGGTGGAGGGGGAACGGGGGTAGAAGTGAGAGAAGTCCTATTATTGAAAAAAGAGAAAATAGTTTTTTCTTCAAAACGAAATTTTTCAAATAAAAAAAATTTTAATGAAATGAAATGAAAAAGAATTCACAAACAATGTGTCCAATTCAATTTAGAAGAATTTTTTGATTCAGGATTTTTTTTTCGGACAATGAACTTTTGACCCAAAGAATCAGAGATGAGCTTTCACTTGAAAAATTTTCTCTCTGTTGGTACATGAAAATTTGAAAACGGAGTAAAAATTAGTTCCCCCTCTTCTTCCTTATTCATACATAACCTCAAAAAACGAGTTCTTCGTTAATTTTTTTGTGAAAATTCACCTTATTTTACCAAAATTGCATTAAAAAAGAATTTCTGCTGGTCATCTCCCCTCCCCCTTCCCCGTCCATCTTAATTTCCTTGATTGTTCACATACGTATAAAATTATGTTTTTTTAAAACAAGTATCTACCTCACGAGGAAACCATCGAAACAAAATTCATCAAATGGTCAACAAATCACACTTCAGCAACTGGCTGGAATTTTCCAGAACTATGGATCATCAGATCGAGGTATTTGAAGGCTTAGAAAGCTGTCCTTTCAGTTGACCAATTTCTGTAGAACTTCTACGGCATTTCAAAAATACCGAAGAAAATTACAACCTTGCTGAAGGCTTCAAAATACATCGAAAATGCTGAAATCTCGCTTTCAGGAGGAAATATCAAAGAGGAAACAAATTCTGGCATCTTCACTGAAATATCACTTTACAAGGGAGTTTCAACTTGCTCTTTCTAAAAGTCCAACTGTTGTCGAGATCCAGTTCTTGAGTTGTAAATCAACCAAGGCTGAGTTCACAATGGCAAAAAAATTTCCTCCAGTTAGTAATCTTTTTTTTAGCTTTTTGTGAAAAAATTTCGGCTTTTTAAAATTCTGCTCTTAATACATTTTTAGTGTATTAATTCAAGCTGGGAAATTATTTAGCATGAAAATTTTTCAAGGCATAAGCCTCATATCTTTATAAATTTCATTTTTTTCCTTTTAGAATCTCGCTGAGGAAATTATTTGTTTCTGTTTTTAAATATTTGGAGAAATGCGATTTTTATGAGCTTTTTTATCGAGGTCTTAATGTTCCTCAAATCTTGTACAATTTTACGATTTTTCGTGTATCATAAGTGAGACATGCTTTTAATCGGTTCAAATGATGAGATCACCTACTCTTTCCGCCTTTTTGAATAATTTTCTTGGAATCGATACACAACTTTACGTTGGTTTAGACATGTTTAATCACTTCTTCGACAAGGGCTCCGTAGTTGTATCCAAATAAGACGCTGTGTTTGTTAAATACTCAATCAATATCGATATTTACACCTACTTCGTCAATATATCCGGCTCGAATTGCAGACAGAACGACGCAACTCGAGGTTTATCTACACGAGGACATCAATATCACCATTTCACCTCATCACCTCGAATACCAACGTATTTGAAATACGTTATTTGACCAAACGTCCAAACGGGTATATCAAAGAGCACCTGATAACGCCCGCAGACCACATACACAAAGGCGTGACTACACTAACACATGCTTCGATATCTAACCCATAAACTAGACCAATTTCGAGTACTCTGCGAAGATATGCTCCGAGTATTTCAAAGATTATCGAACCCTAGGAAAACGGAAGAGTGGGAAGTCGGCATTCGAAAAGTAAACAAATCCACCTTCGCAACATGTACACGCGCATATTATTATTCCAAATGCTAGCGAAAGATGAAGAAGACACGATAAGGACAATGAAGGCGGTAAATGTGATAACGACGATAAGCCATATAACAATGAACAAGTACACGACAATAATTAACGAGAAACGAGTTACAAAATTAATTACCGTCTAACAAAATAACCAGTTCTTGGCACGAACGTATACGCCGGCGTACCGGCGACTCGGCGCGAAGGTGATACCGAGGAGACTCATATCTGCGGTCATAATTGAACGAAACTGTAAGATTTGACAAACACACGCTTAATAGACCAACTAAAAGGAGACTATCTCACGAGCGAGATTTCCACGCACGCATAGAAAACCATTAGGATCTCGCGTGATGGAAAAATTGAAAAATCCTAAATGCCATCGCGTGTTTAAAGACCACCTCCGAAGGATCGCGGCTACGTCGCCAACGCTACGTAGTGATTTAGATTGAAAATCACGATGAACTCGGGTATTTTGAAAATCCCCTATGATACATTCACCTCTACGCATGGGAAAAGCAAAGCGATAACGAATCCTATAGACCTTTAAACTCGATGGCTCCGTAGAATCCGAGGCGAACCCTCAGCTGGACTTGTCAAATTAATATCATCTCGTTAGAAAAGCTTGTTCTTCCTACTTAAAAAGCGCGTAATCTATTGTAGGTGTTTAGCACCGTTATGTCACACATGCAATTAACCTCCTCGTCTCCGGCGTCGCGATTCGGTACACTAATCCGATTCCAGTAACGATACGTGTTCGTGTAATGGAATAAATGGTGGCCACGGTAAAGGCGTTAGGATACACGACTTTTAGGTTGCCACGGAAATAGGTTACGTTGGAGTTCATTGATGAATAATAAGGAAACCACCGAAGACAATGCGTATCGCGAAAGGTGATCGTCGTAGGCGCGAACAACACCCGAAGAAAGCGGTAAATGGCGGCGTTTATCATTGTCAAAGGGGCAAATTGAACGTAGCCCAATGACATGGTTGGGATTCGATTCGGTATCAGTATCCCCTTTAATGGCCGAAGCGCGAACCGCTTACCTAAGGTAGAACGCGTATGCAAATATAATTTTACATCATTTCCGCCTCTTTAAAGATAAGGATGCCCAACCGACCAAAAAAAAAATTACTACTGTTAGAATAACAATAATGCTTCGATGATGATGTAACAAACATCCAAACAAAGAGTACCGCTTCGCCGTCAAATTACCCAGTAACAATAGATTCGTCATATGTTATAGTTTTAATCGACAAAATGCTACTTTTTACTCGAAATCGCGTTATTCGTACAGAATAGTGCACGCGTATGTGTCGAGATACGAGATGAAAAAAAGATATTTCCAGCTGTTCGCAGAATCTGACGGATCTCTTCGCTCTGATTGTGTGCGATCTTGGAAAAGCAACGGGTTTCGTACGCAAATTCAGAAATACCGTTTTAAACAGAGTTGAGAGAAAATACCTCAGACAGGAGATAGTTCGAGTGGGTAACTAGATAATCCTCGTGAGCGAATTTGCTGTTGTGAGAAAGCCCAAGGAATTCTTCGAGCTTATGATCACGCTGTCATGGGCCACCTCATTAATTCCCTAACTAAATTATTTCATGAGGAAAGAGAAGTATAGAAAATGAGTAAAAATTAAAAATATGTTGGAATTGAATTCACCCCGAAACTAAATCGTCTGGAAAATTTTCAAAAATTTGGTAACCGAACAAAAATCTACCTTATTCTATTTTGAACAATTTGTGTTTCAATAATTTTTTATTGAAGTTGAATCCTGGTTTAAGAAGCGCCCCAATGAGTATGTTCTCATGGGACTATCAAAGTGAAAATATACAAGAAATCTATAACAGAAATTTAACGAAATCCGGGGAAAATATCTGAGGAAAAATGTTCCTCATCCAACTCGAATCAACTTCTGTTTCAACAATTTCTCAAGCAAGTCAACTCCTAATTCAAAAAAAAACTTCAAAATTCTTGAAAATTTGTCCAAGTACTGAATGATGTTAAAAACCCTCGGGCCTCCACACATATAACATATATCACACTTTTTTGTAATTTTTGAGGTAATTATTTTATGGTGCCCTTTTGTTTATATATAAATACAATTAAAATTTATGAGCGCCCACTGCCCTGGATCTGTGGATTACCTGTCGATTAACGCCATATACTGCCTCCAAGGCCAGAGGCGTATCTAGGAGAAAGGGCTAGATGGAAGAGAAGAGTTGGGAGGATCTGAGAAATTGGGAAAGATGTTGGACAGAGGAAGGATCGTTACTAAGGATTTCTGGGATAGTTTTGGGGACGTTGAAACAAGGACATTCAATTAAACATATCGCTGTTGAGAATTGCATAATTTGCTCCTTATTTTTGCCAAATGAATGTCCAATATTTAAAAATATTTTACAAAATTATATTAATGCAATTGAAATTTATAAGTGCCCAGGATCTCTTTTAAACATATTTTTACTGAGAATTGCATAATTTGCCTCTTATTTTTGTCAAATAAATGTCCAATATGTAAAAATATTTTACAAAATACTTTAAACTGAAATATTTCGAGAACTGTTGCTCAAATTAAAAACCTAATCGCTGCGAAGAGAAAGAAAATTTTACGCTCTACAATTTTTATAATAACTAATTTTTCTCTAAAACGTTTATTTTTCGAGCTAACATCGAAAAAGGAAAAAAAAAATATAACGCTAAAAATTCAAAAGCAAAATTTTGAAAATGTTTACCCCTTCGAATAAACAAGTATGCAGTATGCTCGCCAGGCAAAAAGGGAGATTTTATAATAAAAAAGTACGGGGTAGTTCACCACCGGGTCACGTCTACTCGAAGTAACGCAACGAAAATAAACTGATGTGACATTTGTCACATGTGTGGAAGCGGCGGGTTAAAGAAAAGCACCTCCCTCAATTCCCATCAATTTTTATTTCAATGGTTTTTCGGTCAAGTCCTCCAGTCCGATGTCTGATTTGAAAAAGTTGCTTTCTCCCAAAAAAAAACGGTGTTACTGTGGTGCCACACAAGTCTCAGAAAAGGTTTCTATAGAAGATCCTCGAAAAATCTATGATGAAACCTTCATAAAAACACCTCTGCATTTGCCTTCGAAAAGACCTGCAACTTTTAGTTCTCACTCAAGAAGTTGATAAGATTTGAAAATTGATGAAAACTTAGTGGAGTATGTCTTCTGTCTCTATAACTCTAATCATCTTTTTGAAAGGTCAAGGTATCTCTGAAGATCTCATTCAAAAAGACCAGCAGCTCTTGCAGAAGAGATTTAATCTTCATGAATGGATTTCAGTCTTGATAAAAATTCAATAAAATCTTCATGTGTACTCATCTTCTTTTACCCTCTCTCGCTTTCTCTCTCTTCTCACATTATGGAGAAAACTGCTGAAGATGAGTCGCCTGTTGATTGAATAGCAACAGTAAAAACAAAATGGAGGAGTGCAAAGTTCCTCCAAATGTATTAAACAGGTACTTGAGGAATACTTGAAGAATATTTCTACTTAGCTGGTGCTGACTACAGATCACAGAACCACGACTAAATCGCAAACCTGAACCTACCACCAGAGGAAGTAATCCATTTCTCGACGAGGAGAGCCAAGACGCAAAACCTGACATTTACTTAGAAACGCTTTTCAGTTCGTAGAACGAAAATGAACCTGACGCCGTAACTCGCAAGTCTAACCGGCACATAGCGAGATAACTCAACATCGCGTTACACTAAATTAAATTCATAATTGTAACCGGAATGGGAAAATGAACTTGTCATATGACGCGGCGACACCGACATGTGGATATGGTGTTTTTTCATGCCATGTTCAAGGTCACAATATGCTTTAAAAGTGTCACGCCAATATGAATTATTATATAGTTAGCAATTGCAACCGAGAAGGCGATGATGACATCGTGGAAGATACATCTTTGCGAGAGGTGGTTTAAATGAACATGATTATGTACTTTTTGCCATGTTGCAGCTTGTATCTTTTGGTATTCATTAGTCTTAGTGTGGATACATTGTAACTATCGAGGTGAGGAAGTCGTTGATGGAAGGAGTAACGGTGTGTTTGGACTACAGTTATCTCGGGTAATGCTCAAAGCACCAGAAGGGACATGATATATGTCGGGATGAAATTGATATTGGTCATGAATCCTTCTATCTTCAGTCAAAAAACAGAAAGTAGTACTCTACCGTTGCTGGAAAACCGAAGACTTCCACACGAGAAAGTTGAACAATTGGCTCTATATTTGGTTTTGCAGTTTCACCGTTTCAGAAAATAACATGGGTGGATCTACGAGACTATTCTCTTGAGGGAATTAAGAGAAAAGTGCATCATTGTATGTGCGAAGCGATTGAAAAACTGAACAGCTTTCATGTATTCATTGTCTCGATTATTTCTCATAACCATCGAGCGTCTAATTGAAGAGTTTCCAAATCATATTCATCTAACCGGCGATTACTCTCTTTTAAACACCCACGTGTTCGGTGCACAACTTACAAATCCGTTACAGCGATACCTCAGAATATGTTCGAAAAAACCAAGCTCAATATCTACGCCAGAATACGGAAAAATTTCACGTTTCGCATAGCGCATTGTACATGTAGAATACACATTCGCACAGATAATGCTAATTATAACACCACAAGGCGTATAAGATCTTCAAATTAACACGTTTCGAGAGCATCGCAGACGCCAACGCTTGGCGCTGTTTATCGTCGACGCGCGAAAAAAGTGAAATTCGCGAATTTAGCGTGTTTTCATCGTCGAAACGATCATAAACGTTATTATAAACAAGCGCATGTACCTTTATTACAATACAGACGAGCGAACACACAAACACATCGTGATTAAAGCAGCGAAAAATGAACAACGACCAGATTCCATCGATGATTATGAAAGTTAATTACGTCGGAGTATTTTTTTATTACGACCGAAAATTTTTCAACACGCTTAGAACGTCGACCGTGAATAATGACGAAGGTCGAGTGAAAAAAATTTTACCACATGAATTTTTTCAGTCGTGTTAAAGCAATCGTTTATTTTTGGTACGCCATCTTCAATCGTTTACCTACTCGATTGTAATAAGACCGCAAACGTGGTTGAACCGGGCAGAAGATACGATGTTTTTATATCAAGCGTGTAAATTGAACTGCTTTTTTCTGTAGAATTCACTCAATAATGTGGATTTATCGATGTCGATTTTTATCTAGAGCTTGTTCGAACTCATGTGGAATTTATGATCGCGTTTTATTCGTTTCGAATGCTTTGAAAATAGAGATATCATCGATGGATTTGAATTAGCCGCGAGAGATGATTGAACTAAGGCTTGGGAGCGGTTTGATGCAGCTGTCGTCAAATAAAGGACCGTAAAAAGGGATAGGTTTTATGAGGATTATTACCCGCGAGTTCCGAGCAGTAAATGAAGTTTTGATAAGAGAAATATTGCTGGAAGAATCTTGTAGAGGAATTTCCAAACGTGGTACTTTACTACTCGCAGATAAAGTTCGTGGTGATGTGAACGTCAGTTCATAGTTACGAGGTGTTGAAGAGTTTTGTATTTTTTTTTTTGATAAATATAGTCAGGGGCATGTTCTGGGTTTTTGTAGCCCTGCCCCTAGTCCCTTTTGCCACCCTCTAACGCTTTTAGACACTCACCCCCACCTTAACCTTGGATCATAGATAACGATTTATCATTGTTTTTTTTTTAAAACTTTGCTCAACACATCTTCCATCTTCGGAAATTCATTTAAATCACAATACATTCGCGTAAAAGTGAATAAAATTTATAAAGGTAACTCAAATTTGATGGAAAATTTGCTCAATAGTTCATAAAAATTGACAAGATTTCGTTCAAAGTGATTAAAATTGCTTGAAATTGCACAAAATGAACAAATTGTTGTTAAAATGGTACAAAGTTGTTCAGTATTTGTTTAAAAAATGAATAAAACTTGTGCAAAACGATTAAATTAACGGAAAATTTGTTTAAAATCGCACAAAAATTGTCAAAATAATGTTAAAATTGTCTAAAGTTGTTCAATATTTGTTTAGAGTCGCAAAAAACAGTCAAAATTTTGATAATTTAATTCAAAATTGATCAAAACTTGTTTATAGTTGATTAAAATTACGCAAAATTGTCAAAATGAAGTTGAAATCATTCAAAATTTGCTCAAAATTGCATAAAAACCGTTAAAATGTCTTTAAAATGGTTTGGAATTGATCAAAATTTGTTTAAAATTTCTTAATATTGCAAAAAAGTGGAAAAATGTTGGTAAAATAGTTTTAACTTAATCAAACTTTGTTGAAAATTGTTTAAAACCCTTCAAGATTTGTCTAAAATTGCACAAAATCATTTCAACAACTTTTTAACAGTTTTTGTGCAATTTTGAGCAAATATTGAACAACTGTAAACAATTTCAACAACATTTCGACAATTTTGCGCAATTTTGAACAAATTTTTCATCAATTTAATCGTTTTGTATGACTTCTTTGCAATTTAAACCAAACTTTTCATTAATTTAATCGTTTTGCTTAACTTTTGTGTAATTTTAAGCAAATATTAAATGATTTTGATAATTTTTCGTAATTTTAAGCAATTTTATGAAAATCTTGATTTATTCTAAATCATTTCAACAACATTATAAACAATTTTTGTACAATTTTAAACAAATTTTGGTAATTTCTAGACTGTTTTAACGATCTTTTTACAGTTTTTATGCAATTTTGATCAAATACTGAACGTTTTTCACAACCTTTTAGCAAATTTATGGATTTTTAAACAATTTTAAACATAATTTGATCAATTTTGAACTGCTTTGAAAACATTATAAACGGTTTTTATACAATTTTGAGCATATGTTGAACAATTTCAACTACGTTTCGACAATTTTGCGTAATTTTAATCAATTTTAAATAAACTTTGATCAATTTTTAACTAATTAAACAATATTTTGATAGTTTTTTGAAATTTTAGTCAAATTTTTCATTAATTTAATCGTTTTGCACAACTTTTTTGCAGTTTTGAGCAAATATTGATCAACTATAATCAATTTCAACAACATTTTGACAATTTTACTTAATTTTAAGCAATTTTAAACGAATTTTGACCAATTCTAAATTATTTTAAGTGAATTAGCTTTGAAGACCATACAATCAAGATAGCTCGAGTTAAATCGACAAATTTTCATTAACCCAACGCAACAATTATTAAATCAGATTTTGACATAATCACCTATTACAACGCTCCCAACCGAGATTTTAGGAAGTTTCATTCAATAATACGCCTATACTTCCTGTTCGTTAAACCGACCACATCACATAATTCGTCAATCAATCGTCAGCCCAAGATTTTATATTTCACTTGGTGACGGGATACCAAAAGCAACTGTAATTTAGAAGGTTTAATTGACAGATCGATAAATCTAAGTACTATAACCATTAAACGAATACGCGAGCGGGCATTCGACATGTAATTAATCCGCCTTTTTTATAACGTCTCTGGGAGATGAAAAGGAATGATTTAATGTCACGTGTCTAACTTAGCTTCAGGCTGGATTTATAACCACACAATGTTTCTATACGATGGAAATATTTTCTGGTTGACAAATTACTGTAATAAATATATTAAATTAATAAAACCATGACTCGGTATTGAAGCATATAACGGGATTTTTCTGAAGGAGCAAATTTGGAAGCTTTCCTTAACAGTATTTTTATTTTAGAATTAAACATTATGTGATGTACTATTTGAACAACTGATACGATAAAATCACTACGTCGGGTTATGTGAATCCACGTGCGTATGTACTTTCCCTTCTTACCCCTTCTGTGCAAATTGTGAAAAATACTTACGACGAAATACGTAGCTGTTTTGGAATAGGTTTCCCGAGCAAATGATCCAAGCGATGTTATTATCTGTAACATTAATACGAACGATAATTAGGTACGTTTAATTCGCGACGATGACGTCCTCGTGTAACGATACAAACATATTGTAGGTTAATGTTGGCCTATACCTCAATTAGGCCACCGATTTTGATACATTCGGTGTGTACTTTCACTTTCATCATATCGTATTAGGTATACTTTTGATTAAAATTAATTATAATTTGTGGTATTATTAAAGAAGACGATTTTTATATCACCGCCTGACCCAGACACGACTCATTGATTAACCCGGTGAGTGTGGAGACGGGTAATTTTCGAGATAAGATATCAACAGTAAGATTGATGAGATCGTTGAGTATCTTCGGACAATGCTGGATTGAATTTTCTTCAGACGAGATTGAAACGATTTGGTTAATGAGATTTGAAATCGCGTTGCGTAGATTCGGAGCTGTCGAGGGAGTTGAAAAAAATGGAGGAAGAGGACCGTAGGAGTGAAGGAGCTGTGTGGTGTTGGTTTTGTAATGAAGAACGAGGAAGTGATGTTTGGGGTATAATTGAAATAACTTCAGTGATCTCACTTTCCTAATTGAAGAATTCCTTTGTACGAGTAATGGTGATGTTCTTCATCGGGAGTTCTTTGATGTCGCAGATCCTTCAATTGGAGCACCTATTTCTAACGAGCTTCTCTAAGCAGACTCACGATTTGTTCATGCGCCAAGTTAATAAATACCAATGTTTCCTCGAGAATTTTACGGCGTCATATGAGGTTATTGACTCAACAGGGCTCGTACTTGTATGTCGGTTTTACACAAATAAGACGCGTAGTTTTCAAGGGGATCCTCCATGTATGGAATCCAGCATCAGACCACAAACGAAAGTAACTTCCCTTTCGAAGATATCTTGAAATCTCAAGGATAGATATTTTTTTCGCTGTTTGAAGGGCACAGTACACGACAATGGATGTATGTAAGAAACACCATGGTTTCAGTGTTTATAACACGTCTTATACATAAACACGATGACCCTTCCGAAGACATCGTTAACTGAAAAGATGGCTTCGTCTGGAGTATAAGACAAGTACTAATAATGGCAATTTTAATAAGGCCGATGCGTAGAGTCTTACGTTGAGATCTCGTACGTCTTATTATGTATCTCGATCGATGTACATTGGATGGACCAAAGGGGAAACCTAGTCACATGTCTCTCAAGGAGTCTAGACTAGATATGTTATCGCGTATGCGATTTTACAGCCGTGTTGTACGCTCTATACATAAAAGATGAAAGAAAAAAACTAATGAAACCTACGATGAAGCAAAGACTCTGGAAAAAAATCTATATCAGCGAAAGTAAAACTACGCGAGACGACCTCGAGCACGTATCGCAGTGCAAATACCAAACCACGGTAGCATTTCCAATTACTCGGATGTCGTCGTTGTCGTGGCTTCATTATAAAACCGTATTGAGTAGCGGTATGCGCGACAGTGATGAAAACGATATCGTAGAAATTGATACATCATCGGAGTCCGTTCACAATGGATGCGATCTTTGTAGTTGGCCGTAGACGTGTCGATATCGGTTTTCGCGAATCGATGTGTACGAGATGACAAGCGTACATCGAAAGTTTATTTTCGCCGGTGTTGATTTACTCGTCTGGTCGCCCCCGCTTGTATGATTGACCGTGAATTTGATACGCCACGATCGGTCTTTCTAATACGTGCGCACGCTTGTGACCTAATTGATGAGCGTTGTCTGAGTGGCGTGCATTGTGAGTTGATTCATCGAGTGGTACTTGATGAATTGTCGGGTGGATTTTGAAACAATTGGTTCAGTTTTGGAGACGAAGAGAGAAGGATGTAAAGAAGTGAGAACGAGGCTACATGGAGTTCACTGTATGTTGAGAAGAAGGCACCAAATCTTTGGGCAGTGTCTAAGAAATTCACAGAGACAATGAAACGAGTGACTATGTCACTTTCAGTGGAAGAAGTAGTAAGTGGAAGTGTCAGAGGGATGCTTTGAATCTCTAGAATGATATGCATGTCCATAAATATTAGTAGATTTTCACTTCCAGCAGAAGGAGAAGTAAATAGAAATGTACAGGGGATGATATAAATCTCCTGAAGGATATACAGCAACATAACCATGGGGGAACTATATCATATGAAATGACTGTTTCACTTTCAAGAGAAGGAAAAGCACACAAAAGTGTCTAAGGGATGCGGTGAAACCCCTAAAGACCAAAACAAATATTAGGGCTATAATGATGAATGAAAATACTTGGAGGATGTTGAAGATCTCTTGAAGGCTTTACATGGAAATGAAGTCAATGCAACGGAGTATTTCAAAGGTACTGTCTCACTTCCAAGAGGAGTAGAAGAAAGTGTCAGGAGATGCTATGAGTCTTACAGAGGATATACACCGGGATAACAGATCAGATTTAGTGAAGTGGCATAGATTGGAAGTATCCTAGATACATCAATTCTCCTGAAGGCTCAACACAAATGTTCAGGCAACATAGCTAAATCCTTTAGAAGTCCCACCTCCCTGCTTTACTTCCCATGAGCAGACTGCTGATCTATCAAACGAATCAGGACTGAAATCCTTACAGTGAATATCCCAACAGAACAGAAATTGGTGCAGTTCGACTTGGTATACATTGGCAAAGAATGTCTACAACTTCCTCCTTGGTTCAATTGTACGATAACGTATAATGATGCATTTGTTAATGGATCTTTGGACTATTGGACCGGAACTAAAGCCTTCCAATGATTCTTCCTGAAGTCAGTTAAATCTTCCATAGCACTACAGTCATAAGGTGATCTCTTTGGCACATCCCATTCAACCCAAGCCCCATACTATGTCTAAAAACAACCCCACTAAACCCTGTAGATCCTCAACGCTCAATGGAATCCAAAAGAAAGCAAATCCAGGAAGTATCGGTTCATTTGACCGGTAATCCTCCATGGTACACTTACTACTTCCCGAAGTAGGTAACTTTCGTCAAGGTTTCCAGCTCACGCAAAACAACTCCTCAGCCATCTACCACGAAAAACGCTCGGTTTCGCTAACAAGCCACGAATAATACGTTCTAGTTGCCGCGTACCCGAGACATCGTACCTTAATTCATTAGTTACAAACGATTTGCAAAGCATCAAAACGAGACTGAGTCGATTAGCCGAGTAAACGAATCGTCTCTTCGCAGAAACCCATTCGATACCGTTCGAACGTTGTCGTTTAATTGAACCGTCGAAGACGGGAAATGCATTATCGAGCTTTCCGTATCGTCGCAGGAAATACGCAGCGACGTTAAAGGGAAATCCATATAAACAAACGTATCACAGCGAAGATACCATTAACCGATCTCGGAAACGTTACAGCGTATGTTACATTTTAACGCGACAATTTGCCAAAAAATCCCCGACCCATCATTGATTTATCGCTCGTAAACAAGCAATCCGCACGTATTTACGTATCGGACTCGAATTAACGGCACGGCCAAAGTAGAGCAACGTGTTGCGTCGAAGGCCAATTCTCCCAGTAACCGATATCCTCTCTTGTGATTCCACAGACCTCATAAACACCGATATCTCCATATGCCTCTAGCTCGGACATACCCGAATGCAAAAAATCATTAATTTCCAAGTACCTATCATTTCTTTTATCGTTCGAAAAACCGCACACGTGTAAGAGGTCATTCAGAAGGAGACTCCGTCTATCGCATTACAAGCCGAAAAACAACAACCGCAAATAGATGGGCGATAATGGATAACCTACGAGGCTTAATGCAACCGGATAACCAGGGGCTTTTTATCGAGAGCGAGATGAGATCGCAAATGTTCCACGATTGTGTAAATTTTGGAAGCAGATACGCGTAGGTTTTATTTGTCGCGCCGCAGCGTTTTTTATGCCTTGTGCTACGAACGATGACACGTAGTTTTGTGTGCGTGTGTAATTGTGTGTTTATCCGATAAATAACATAGTGAACATATGTCGAAATAATACCGCTCGTGTGCACCTATACGTATACGAGGAACATCTGCTGAATGGGCTAAGCGTCGTTTTTTCAGACCATTATTACGAAATGTTACGCGTCAAGGTGCACGTACCGTGGTTTTTAGACCCCGCAAGATGCAGGAGCTCCGTCGTAAGCGTGATCATGTCGCGGGGAAGGACGCTAGAGGGGCTAAAAATTTATCAATTATTCAAAGGAAAGGTTTCTTCGATGATATAAATGAGAACAGAAGTCTTATTCGGAGATTTTTCTCTTTCGAGAACATTTCCCGGTGGCATTTTCATTTCTTGGGGGCTTCAGATATTAAAGGAAATCAAGTAGGACTACCATGGAAGTGAAAAAACACAATATGAACCGAAGGAAATATTAAGAGTAGTTGGACAAATGTCATGAAGTGCAATAGTCAGTAGTGGAACAGGATATTTTGATATGAGAGGGAGTGGGGAGGGGAAATTGGATGAATTTTGTAAATGAAAAATTTTGACCCATTTTTTTATGCTTGGGAAAACTGCTGGAAAATGGATTTTCAAAAATAACCAACACAACCGGTTAAATCTTTGTTCCAGATCCTGCCCAAAATTCTCCCCCCCCCCCTGAATCATATATAAAAATTAATACAAATTGATTGATTTTGTGGTCCTTTGAAGTACTTCTCCACTCCTCCCCCCTCCTTTTACCTATTCGATTACTCGATGTCTTTTAAATCGTCAAAGATCAATTTTTTCTATGCATTGAAATTTATTCCAGTTTCCTGGAGTTTTTCAAAGTTTCTCCAAATTGTGTTTTCGCTCAAATTTTAGCCGAAAAAATGTGGAATTTCGTATCCAACGAATTTTTTAAAATTCCAAAAATGACAAAATTCATAAAAAAATTAATATTTTTATTAATTCGTGCTATGCGAATAAAATGCCGAATTTTCTGCTAACCAATTCTTTTTCTATTTTCCTATAAAATTTCCAAAAATCTCGTGCCCCCTTGTCCCATCACATGTACTTTATAATTGCGACAAAAGAAGCTCACAATCGGAAGATTTTTGTAGCCCATAGAATTCGTTTGTTTCATCCCTTCCCCCTCTCTTCCACCTTATATTTGGAAAATCGTTGTGAAGAACAATTTTTGCGGGGAAAAATTTACAAAAGAACAATTTTCGGGGGTAATTTCAAAACGGAAGCTAAATCTTGAAAAATCTAATAGCGTCGTTTGATATGTATTTTCAAAGATATATCAAAATCGACCTTTTAAAGTCTTGGAAAACTACGCCTGTGAAATTCTCTAATTACCTCTCCCCCCCCCCCCCGCTATGACTCATACCAGCAATCGTTTCCCTTAACAAATTATTCACTTGGTTGAGAATATCACGAAAGAGAGAAAAATATAGGTAATTAACTCGCATTAACCTTAATTAACCTTGAGAAGGGAAAAATACGCAGGAACCCGGGTTCGCACGATTTCGTAAAAAAATGAAAAATAAATATGGCGGAATAATCGGCATTAGATAAACTTACTCGTATCGGAGAAAAGAATCACATATCCGAAGGTGAAAAAAAGATCACTTGCACATTCAGAAACACCGACACTACCGAAAAATCCGGAAAAATGAAAACCGATCGAATTCCCGCGCAAAATTTATTTTCACTTGCAAACTGGAAATTTTCACGTTGGCGGAAAACAATATTGTAAATATTACGAACGACGAAAGTGAAAAATTACGAGAGCGAAAAGAACACCGTAGCACGCAACTTCCAACGACATAAGCCTTTCGCGAATGGAGCCAGCAGCCGGTTTGAAATTGAAACGCGGCGTGTATGGATACCAAGCACCTTAGCGCGATGTAAGCTCAACAGGAGAGAGAGGATCGCCGTACCAACACCACCTGTTGTATTGTAGAATTTACCGTGGCCGAAACGTCAAGCGGAAAACAGGTATGATCATGACATTCGAACCGAGACGCGAAGCGATTACCACGACGCATGCGCTTTGTCGCGGGCCTTTCGCCGTCGTGCTGGTGTGTGCGTACCGAGTGAACTTGAAAGCTCGTTGAAAAATACGAACCGGAAAAGCGATAGCTTGGAAGGTTTACGAGCGATTTTTTTTACGTGTCTTGGTGCTTACGTAAGCAAGTCTCGATAATGAAATCGGGAACGATTCGCGGGAAATGTTAATGCGATGACGTGTGTGGTAGACGCGTTGTTGTTTCTATGTGAATGAATATTTGGGTGTTAGTTCGATGTTTAGTTAACTGATGTAAGGATATATGAGGTGGAAAAATAAGATTGTGGAATAAAAGAACGCACTGGCCAAACTAAAATCGATCTGATATCGAAGGAAAGAAATGTATTTTGCTACCTTCTGTAAAAATTATTTTTCTGTATCTTAGAATCAGCGTTAATTATTATTAAAATGATGCAGGAGTGCTTCAAAGACTTTCCTTGCAGACTTGATTTTTCATTTTTATCACGCAATTTCATCACACACTTTCATAGTGTTCTGTATCATGCACTTTTATCACACACTTTCATGGCGTTAGTCATCATGCTTTTTTATCACACAATTTTCTCACACATTTTCACGGCAGTTTTTATCACGCATCGTTATCACACACTTTTGTTACCCACTTTTATCGCACAATTTCATCATGAACCTTGATCACACACTTATCACGCAATTTTCCCATGCACTTGTATTGCAGATCTTTATATCTCACTTCTACCGCACACTTTCATAGCGTTTTTCATCAAACACTTATCAGGCATTTTCATCACTCACTTTCAGCTCAAATTTTCATCGCACACTTTTATCGCACAATTTCCTCACGCACCTTCATCGCATACTTTCATAACGTTTTTATCACACAATTTCCTCACACACTTTCACGGCAGTTTTTATCAACTATTATCACACACCTTTATTACCCAGTTTTATCGCACACTTTCACAGCGTTTTTCATCGCTCACTTATCAGGAATTTTCATCACGCCTTTCCTGCTCACATTTTCATCGCGCACTTTTATCGCACAATTTCCTCACGCACTTTCATCGCATACTTTTATAAAGATTTTGTATCACGCACTTCTATCACACAATTTCCTCACATACTTCATAGCAATTTCGATCACGCATTATTATCACATACGTTTATTACCTACTTTTATCGCACAATTTTATCTTGAGCCTTGGTCGCACACTTATCACGCAACTTCCCCACACAATTTTACAGCGTAATTTCCTGACATTTATTGCAGATCTTTATAACTCGCTCACATTTTCATTGCACCCTTCATCGCACACTTTTATCACGTACTTTCATCACCCACTTTCATTGTGGATTTTATAGCAAATTTTTTAATTATTTGTGATTTTCTCAAGCCAAATTCGAAATCCAAGCAGATATTAATATTGATGTATCAACGCTTTAGATTTAAATATTGATAATACTGAAAAAGAATTTTAGTTGATATTCCTATTCGTGCTAACATCCGAATTGATGATTAAGACATAAAACAAGCTCATCCTTGTCATCGATTTTATCACTTTCGAACTTGACCGCATGAACCATGAAGCCATCATCACAATTAAAGTTTCGTAACAAATTAAACGATACGTCGCTCTTCCACTGTGGCTAAAGGTAGACAGACCTTGGCGCAGAAATTACACACTCACTCGCGAACGATGGTAGAAACCTCAAAATCACAACAATAAGAAACCATAACCAGAAATAGAGGAATTCTGGAAATCACAAAGATGATTCTATTACGGACGATGGTTGAACTACGTTTTTTTTTACCATTTTCAAACTTCGGCTGGCGCTCTGCCACACATAGACGATGAATTTTATCGTCGTTATTAAAATGAACCGTGAGATTTGAAATACGTGACTATATCGAAGAGACGATGTTATTGCATCAGAGTAGAACGCATCTTCGAACATCAGCATTTGGATCTGACGAAACAGGTAATATAATTATCATAATTGTCGATTCACGGAGTGAACAACTCAATCTCTTTCTCTTTCACTCTCGACGAATATCGAAAAGAATAAAATGCGCCTTCGGACGATTATCGCCGAAGATGTTTCGTAATAAAACACGGTGAAAAAAAAATTTTTCAACCGCGCATAACGCGCGGTTTTCAACGTACGGTGGTATACGCGCAACACGCCGGAGTTTCTCTTGCATAACCGGCGTTTAAAGATGGTTAGTGGTAGTCAAGATTGGATGGTTCGATTGGCGATAATTTCATTAATCGATGACGAGGTTAAATGCACGTATTTGTAATATTTTTCGCATTTTTTCCATCTTCGGTCTCCGCATTTGCTCAACGAGTAAACGTATGTAATTTTACATGCATTTTGACATACATACTACATTATTAGTCACGAGTATCGATGTGAGATTCGGTGGCTAGAAATGGTCGAAGATTGCGCACAAGTGTCCAGGTCGTGTGATGGTTATCGGAGTCGAACAAGTTCGACCTCAGTAATTTTTAATAAACTAGTTCTCAAATTTTGAGAGAATTGCATGATTCTGGTATAGAAAATAAAAACTACTGGCCCATCAAAGGTGACGTGAGGCCGTGAGGGATTCCCCGCCTCAAATATTTATGCCTTGACTGACTCAAGATAGGACGAGATCACCTCTTAGAGTAAATTAGTCAATTTGGTAATTTCATCTGTTCCTAATTTGCTTCGTAAATATCTAGTGATTTGAAATTGAGGGTGAATTGCGCAGAATAGAGAATTTAACCAATGGATGAGTATAACAGAGCTATAGCATAAATCGCCGCTATACGCATTATATCAATAAAAATCGGTGGAATATTTTCCCACGCTCGTAACGACCATACGCGATCGAGAGAGAACGATTGATTTAAGAGAAGACTCAACTCTTCGTATATGTTTATAGTAAACAGCGACGAAAGAGGCGGCAGGCGCGTAGATCTTTTATAAAACTCGTATATCGAACTGGTAAGTCGTAATTCTGGCCGTTGATGCGTGCTGCAGCGCTTATTGGCGAAGATGGGACGAATAGTTTTATTACCTTCGCATGTCGACGCATACGGCGGCGGCGCGAAATTCTAAAGAATTTTATCGATAGAGTCAAAAGTGACCGGCAACGGTTCGCGAGAAGGGAAGATGCTGGGGCACATGCTATCGCGAATCGTTTACGAGCGTAATCGGCCGCGAAAATATTCGTCGAAATGTAGGTCGAAGCTATTACCGATGAGGTCGCCTTGCAAGGGATGGCGATGGGAGGCTAAAATATCTCAAATATTTGAAAAATTCTCTATGGAGCCGTTGTTGAAACGACGAGGTGTAAGTTCTTTTGGGTAGCTTTGTTTTCGTTATGGTGATATCTTCTATTGGTGGATTAAGAATGCGAGAGCTAATCTTCAAATCCTCCTTTTCTTCTGCCACAAGAAAAATATTTTGTAGATTTGCCGTAGCTTGCGATTTTTCAAATAATTTATTCATTTCGACTGTACATACAAAAAATAAGCTCAAATTCTACAGATGTTTCATGCAGAAAAAAAATTTATGGAAGGAAATGAGCATAAAATTTCAAGACACATTTCGAATCGATCCAACCACAGAATCTGTTTTCGCTTCGTTGAGAATGGAAATATAAACTGGAGGCCTTACTACGAGTAGAAGTAAATCATTGCAAAATATTTCACAATCTCAAATGAATCAATTAGAACATGTTCACCTAAAAAGCAAAAAAAAAATACGGCAGAATTCCATTCTTATATTGAAGGCAACGGCGCCTTAAATATTTTTGTCTATGCAATTTAATGGACTTTTTTGAAAGGTTGCGCCGTAAATACATCCACTTATGTAATTTAATTAGCTCCTTAAAATTTACTTTCATAGATTTACTTCTCATATGTCGAATAAGTTGCATAATCAAATTTCGCAGTAAAATTTACAAAATCATTAACTTTAACAAGCTTTTTATAAACTTTCAGAAAACTTGTGACAATCTTCCAACAAACTTTTGACAAACTTTCGACGAACTTGGCGTTTCAGTCTTGTCGTCAATTTTTCAAGTTTGTCGCAAAATTGAGAAATCCCGTCAATTTTCTCGAAATAGATTTTGAGGAAAATAAATTCGTTTTTTCGCGATTTTTCAAAAAATGTTGAATTATCTCGAATATTTAATATTTTGATACCGTAAAATGTTTGAAAAATCTCGTTGATTTTTTTCAATTTGAAAAAGACGTTGTTTTTGAGTCAATTCGGCATTTTTTCATTTTTCATGATTTTCAATACTCCTTTAAAATTTACAAATCGATCAAAAACAATGTAAATTTTCAATTTCGAAATTTCTATTTGTTGGCTCATTAAAAAATTCAATATTTTATATTTAAAATTTCATTTAAATTTATTTTTTCTGATTTCATTTATGCACATTTTTAGTAAACTGGTGAGCTTGTTTGTTTACTAAATGAAGCTTCAATTTGGTCTTCCTGAATGAAGAAGGATTTAACAACTTTTCCTATTATAATTAGTTATGCAAGCAATTCAACATTCAATTTTACCTCGATTTCATCGTCTTTGTCTTGCCTGACTATATTTGATTATGTGACATTATTAACACATCTGCTAAATTAAAAGTAAATATTGGACTTGAAGGTGCTGGAAATGAAAATTGCGTTCTGAAAGTTAAAAGGAAAAAAAATATTAAAAAATGAAAGAGTGAATTTACAATATGTTTAGAAATAATAACAATAATTTTTTTCAAAATTAACAATTTTAAAACAAAATTGATTGAGGAAAAAATTTTTTCAATTTTTTCTAAATGAAAATTTCACGAAAATTCTTTTGGATAATTACTTTTTTTGTGTTAAAATTTGAAAATAAAATTTATTGTGCATTTAAAATCGTTTAAAAATTGATTTAAAAAATTAACACATTATTTATTTTAATAAAGAAAAGAGTAAAATGTTTTTTGAAAAAATCAATTAAAAATTCATTTACAAGGATTACTTTTTTTATGTAGAAAATTATATAGAAAATTCAATGAACTCGTAAAGCATGTAAAAATTAACCAAGACAATGCTCAGATGTGATGAAAAATTTTTTAAAATTTTAAACATGATTTTTATTTATTTGGTGAACGACTTTTTGTCACTTTCAGTAGATGACTGGTTATTGGTCGCTTCGAAGAATTCAAGTGGTGTGACGAAAATACATTTGATTTTTTTTTTTCATTTTCACGACTACTCAAATCATTTAAAAAACAATTAAATCCTATTTTATAAAAATAAACAAGGATGCTGCGTTGTAAACATCCCAATAAATCATCCGTTAATAGTATCTTTTCTCCTTGACGAATCCATTGCACTCGTGCGCAAGTTAATGCAAACGTAATAATTAATCGGCGCCGCGAAAATGCTCCTTTACTTTCTTTTTCGATGCAATGTTGCCTGACCATAACGTCATAGACGACCATGTTTCACCCGGCTATTCCCTAATTCGACGTGACCACCGAACGGTGTACAGTTGCATGTCCTTTTTCATAGCGAGAGTATACCAAGGAATTTCTCCGTTAATGAAATCGATTTGGAGGCTAATGAGCATTAAATATAGCGGAATCTCCGACGTCCGAGTAAAGTAAACAAAAAATACGACGAATCGGTAACGCGTGACTGGAAAAAATGGACGATTTTGGATGGTGGTAGCATGGATGGTGAATTGTAACGCTTTCCATTGGGTGGTGAAATTTCTGCGTTGTTTAATTATCGATAGTGTATCGCGAGGATCAGTTAAGATGAAATTTTCAACGAAAAAATGAAGGTATGAATGAGATCCAGAGCATTTATTGTGTTGAAAATTGAGTCCTTTGAAGAAACCTTATTTTTAGTTTTTTTGTATTAAAAGTACCTTTCGTAGAAGCGAATTTTCGGACCAGGGGATGATCTGAGGTGAAAATTGTTGAGATGAAAGTTGGAGAAAATTGAGAGAAGCACATTTATTTATATACTTTTTTTCGGTATCTCTTTATGCTTTTGTGATATGACGAAGAATCTTATTTTGGAAGACTATTAACCTCCCAAAAAGAGCTCTTGAGTTAGTTATGGAGCTTCTCAAGGAAGTCAATGGGGAACTGATGAAGTGATGAACATATGAAACCCTCGAGAAACCTACCTATTTAAGTAATTCATTCCGATACCAATTACATGCCAAAGATCAGACCTCGAATACGTCCGATTTCACGTGATCTCCGAACTACACCACGCACGGTCTTCGGACCATCTACGTGCTACCGCGTTGTCCGCAACGACGCACAGAAAGGAACGCTGGTTTGCATCCAATGATACACGTCGATCGCGACTCTAAATACCTCAACTTACCAGGGTTCACTTTCGAATCGCGCGTATCATCTTCCTCGTGAAAGAATGACGCTTGCCGCGCAGACAAAGATGACGCTGCGGAACCGCGTGTAACGTGCGGAGTACACGATACCTGCGACTCGGTGAAGAGACCAGCGAGAGGCGTAAAACACGCGTTACGTGTGTAGCATAAACGCGTCCCGTATGCGTAAACACCTCCATAGCGCATGCGCGAGCTCAACCCGAAGACGACGCGGCAGGTGGGAATCGGCGCGACGACAGGGGCGTCGCGCAGGTAACGCAGGTACGCAGGTAAAGACGGAAGAATAGAGTAATGGTTATACGTGTCGAAGTGGTTCGACTGCGGTCCTCTCTCTCGGTTTGTTTCGGGGATAGGGGCAGATGGAAAAGAGGAATTCTAGAGGTCACCGCAACGTAACTAACAGGTTACCCGGTATACACCGAGTGAGAAACTTCGATGGTTTAGTTGGTGAATGTGTGACGCGTTGCTGTGTCGTGGAATTTATCAGTCGCTGTGTTATTGCGTGTTTTCGCGATTTAAAACTGTGTTGTGCGATCCTCCGAATTGCGACGTGTAAATGGGAAAAAAACGCGCGATTTGTTCGCGTAATTGAACGAGCGCGTATGTGATTCCAACGTGGAACGGTTCTTCGAGGTTCCCTTGTGTTGCTAAAAACGAAAATGCCGCTCCTTTCGCGTTACTCGGATAACGACTCTACTCCCATATGCCGCTGTCGTGTTCTATACCTCGGTTCGGCTGTACCTCACGTCACCAAAGATGGTCTACAAGGTATCCAAGAGCCATTGCGGGAGTTATACCCAGAGCAGGGAGCACTCGGAGCTAGAGGTATTGATTCATGGCTTAGCGTCTGGAGTAACGGCCTGTTGCTCGAGAATGTGGACGAAAATCACAAAAAAGTCACCAGGTTCTTCCCCATAGACTCATTACATTATTGCGCCGCCGTACGATACGTCTTAGTACCGGAGAAATCCTCGGTGTCTTCTAGCACTCAACCTAGATTCTTACCATTGGATTCGCCATTCGCCAGATCGCCGAATCCGAACCACCCTCCTTTATTTGCGGCCATCCTACGTAGAACGACCGGCATAAAGGTACTGGAATGTCACGCGTTCATTTGCAAACGCGAAGTAGCCGCTAATGCTTTGGTGAGATGTTGCTTCCACGCATATGCAGATTCCTCGTATGCCAAACAAATTGAAAACGGTGGTACGATGAATGGCAATGGTAGTCTTTACGGGACCTTATGCAATGGCCAGCAATCCTCTTCAAATAGTATTGAAAAAGTCGAAGGGTGGCGTAGATTAGCAACCCAACCAGCTACCAATGCTGGTAGCACGTTGACGTTGAATAGTACATTGCAGTCGCCTCAAGAAAACGGTATTAGCTCTAATATCGAATTATCGAATTCTGCGGACGATATATCGATTTATAACGGAGACGAAAACCACAAAGTATGGGCCGGCAGTAACCGAGACATAAGCGCAGATCGCGAAGCACTTTATGGCGAATATGGAGGCGCAAGTACAATGCGGAGTTCCCGGAGTAGCCGACCAAGACAAATAATGAACGCACCTCCGCCTCCTCCGCCGCCACCGGTCATCAAAGAAGACAAATCGGGTAAGAAGTCGACAAAGGAGAGACCCCGCAGGAAGAAGTTCTCCGAGGGTAGTCGCGACGATTTATATTACATGAACGGAGGCGGAAGCACATTAATGAGACCAAATGGTATGCCGGCCATGAACGGCGGCGTTAAATCACCAAGCTCGGTAAGTGGCGGTACCATCATGAGGGGATATCCCAAAGGATACCCTCCGCCGAATGGTATGTACACCAATGGTACAATCTTGAGGCCAGCATCGCATATGAATGGATTCCACCCTATCCACGGACCCGGTGGTCCTCCGATGATGATGGTACCAACGACGTTACCGCATCCTCCACGTCGCATATCCACCGGATCATACACGCACAAAGGTAAACACCCTGTATTGGTGCCAGTGCCCAGACACGTGGTACCACCTGCAGTAATACCAATCGCGCCTCAACCCATATACATCCAAACCGGACGTAAGCTCTCGAAGCACCATATGCCGATACCGGCCGCAGCCATGGAGGAACCTATTTATATGCCTTCAGCACGACCAATGAGTCCGGTCGCATCTTACCAACCGGGGCATTTCCCGCACGAGGCTTATCTCATGCAGCAATACGCCACCATGGAGGCCAAACCCACAGCTACGTCTAAAAAGAAGAAACACAAATCGAAAAAAGACTCGTTTATAGTGCCAAACGGCAAAACACCGCCGGCCTCGCGACTAGACGACGAAGACGACGAAGAAGGAGATTCCGTCTACAATACCGGCATTTATAAGCGTAAAGGTCACCTGAACGAGAGAGCGTTCTCGTATTCCATTCGACAAGAGCATCGATCCAGATCGTACGGATCGTTAGCTAATTTGAAATTCGCCCCTCCGCCGGTGGTACCAAACGGCGCTATCATGGATCATCAAGGAGTTAATAAAGAAGAGATTAAAAAAGAGCGTGAAATTATGCAGATGATGCAAGACCTAGATTTATCCGGAGATGAATTAGAACGTTCCGAAGTACCGGCCGCTATTTACCAAACGAATAAAATGAAATCGGCCAAAGTACGAAGATAAAGCAGAGATGATACTTTGAGGAATGTCGTACCCAATTTCTAAGGTAAGATGAATTTTTAATCTGCGTAGTTTACCAAATAAAAACACAAGTACACAAGTACCGGTTGCTAACATCCATATCCTGTTTTTTCTCGCCTTTGTCGCCGCGTCACCTTGTAAGTTCCGGTTTAATGATACCGACTGCGTATATGTCGAATATTATAACCACTTGGATCTTCGGTCTTTTTGGTTGTCTCTTTGAATCTTGCTTATATCAAGAATGGAAATGTTGGCGTTATTTTTATGTACTCCTCGAATCGAACACTTTAATGAATGGAACCGCCCTCTTGTTCTTTTTTTCGCAAGTCCAGTTATTCGCTGCCGAAAGACCGGTGTAATTAATTTGTAATGAAGTCGTTTTTTGGCGTTACAATTGATGTGTTGCCGTGCGCCTTTATGGTGGTGTTGAGTCTCGAATCGAAGTTCAAATAAAAAAAGGGAATAGTCGCCGAGTTGGGTAATTACTTTCGGAATTAGCTCGGTGTTGTGTTTAAATTCGCGTTTGGTGATTTAATGTGAATATAAAGCGAACGAATAAAGATGAAATGTCGTATTGAACTAATGACCGATTTGTCTGCTGATAAGCGGTAATGGCGTTTGCATAGCGAGCCTGTCTGTCGCCATATGATGATATGAGATTTTTAAATTGTCTCGTTGAGGCACCTAAAGGGGATTTTTTGGCGGAGAAATAGCATTTATTTATTTTTATAATGGCAAATGAACGGAAGTGAGGAATGAAAGCAATTTCATTCGATGATAAAACATTTAAACCAGAAAAAAATTCACTACTTGGTGAAAAATTGACCGCAGTCGACATCTGTCATAATAAAGCTATGGTGAATCACGCTTGACTTATGTTTTTGCGCATGTAATGAGAAGATATTCAGCAGTGAGACGTGTTTCTTTAAAAATCACAAAAGATTCGAGTTTCTTGCGAAATTTTAACCACATTTGACACCCAACATCGCAATATTTCGGTCAGCCATTTTATAACTGGTTTTTATGGACTTATTAGGCGGTACTCTACTCTATATGCAACTGCAAGACGTTTTTTTTTCAAAAATAATGAAATATTCGACTTTCTCGCGAAATTTTAACCACATTTGAAACCCAACATTATAATATCTTGGTTAACATTTTTCTCGATTTTAAAGGATGTACAACGCGATACTGGCAATGTCGAGGGTCCTTTTCCAAAACTGATCTCAGATTTGAGTTTTTGGCGAAAAATTAACCGCATTTGATACCCAACATGATAGGTCTGCGATTGATTATTCATAACTTGATTTTTGAGGGTGAAATTCGCATATGTTCGAAGCTGTGTGTATGTTTTTGCATAAATAACCTTGAAACGGCATTTCTCGCGAAAAATAACGTAGATCTGCGGTTGATGATATTTTAATTCTGCTCTACTGTTTTCTTAGTCATAAATTTTCGCATAATTAACCACATAACCGCAAAATGAGATTTTTTATCGAAGTCAGAATTCCTTTATCTAATTTTATTTGCAAATTAAATTCTCTTATCTGAAATGAAATTCAACTGAAAAAAATTACAGAGACGATAAACACGATTTGATTCTGTGTATTGTCGAAGTACTAGAAAACAATGCATTTTTAACGTCATAAACACTCGACAACCTAATTCCATGAGAGACCTTCTGCAACGTCACAATTCAGGTCGTGTCACCGGTATTGTGCGAATTTTGCAACGCATCACAATGGCGAATGCGGATTACATATTTCATAGGTTTTTTATATCGACTCCAACGCCAGTTCTAATTAGCATCACACCCATTACACGAGTAAAAAAACTCAAAAACCGTGTCCCTTTAAATGTAACCAAGAAAACAATAGATTCATGAAGAGAGAAGGCTCATGTGTGGACAAACGATACTCCGGTGTCCTAATTTGAATACAAATCAATTTACGTCCACAAACGCCTCTTCCGGCGACAATGTCCTCGGCTGAAATGTTGACATACGTAGACCTCTGTAGTCTGTTTCGTTCAACGGGAACCATTATACGCAAGTATGCACTTTCCATGCGTGTAAGGTACGATTACAAGAGACATGCGGAGATAAGGTGAAATACCGGAGCGATGAACTAGATTCTGGCTTTACTCGTATGTTAGAGTCGCTACTATTACGCGTAAATACGCGTACGCACTACATCGGGTTGCTGTATTGTAAACGAGAGTCTCGGATGGAATATGTTAGTCGCGGTTGGTCATTCTGTACAATTGACCATATTGTACATCAAACAGAGATAGAAATACCCGCATGGCGCGATGTTTCATCTTGCGATGGTAGTTTTCCATTTGGTAGCAGAGTTCATCGAGGTACTACTTTTGAAGAAATGGTGACAAAACGATATAAACTAGTTACGGAGTTGTACCGATGAAATGAGACAGCATTGGGTATGTGTGGTGTACAATATCGGATCTACTGTGTGAGTGGTCGTGGATTCCAATGGATTCTAGTTAACCTAGTTATAGTGTAATCTGTCAACAACGCTTTGGATGTGATTTGTCTGCAGCAGTGATCTTGTATTTTGAAGGCTATTTGAAGATGGGGTCTACGTATCATTTTTGAAGCACAACTAAATGATGGTCATACAGGTGATTCAAGTCCAGAAATACAGAGCCTCAGATCACCAGCTTGGACTTGCTTGTAGTCTATGCCCAAACAGAGCAGGCTACTCCAGAGAACTTACGACGAGGATGTCTTCTTTGAAGAGCACCTCAAGAAATACAGTTAAATAGTGGTCATGCAGGTCATGATTTAAGTCCAGAAATATTAAACCTCAGATCTGCAATCTGGACACCATCGTAGTCTATGCCCAAACAGAGCTGGCTACTCTGAAGAAGTCATAATGAAGATGTCTCCTTATGAAGAGCACTATGACTCTCCTAACTTGAAATCAATGGTTACCCATCCTGTACTGGAATTCCTCTTCTTTATCGAGGCTCCCCAAATGGACACTCCAGACCAACGACTCCCCAGCGTGGAGAACACCACTATCTCATTCACGTGGCAAACCGTGGAATTTTTGCACTACGATGGCCTCGAACTACAACTGCGCGAACGACGATTGCTAAAAATACCCAATGCGTTTAGGTTATTCACATCGCGCCTCAAAGGTCATATGCTAATGGGTTGTTAGTTTACCTGGGCCGAGTTTACTCGGATCTGTAACGTGTAGACGCACGCAGCACCAACAAAACAGAGTTCGCCCAGTAAAGAGGTGGTCGCTGAGTTGTTTTTATGTATTCTAGACCAGTGCAGCATTCCAAACGCACCTTACTTAGGGGTACCCAGAAGAGTTTAGGTATTCATCGAGCGATTTTCATACATCGTTACACGTACTCGACGCGCTAAAAACCACACGAGGTGCGAAAGCTTACAAACCGTCTAGGTTCGATGACCTGAAATATTTCCCTCCAAAATCGACGTCGATTCTTCAACGAGTAAAAACAATACGGCAGGAAATTATGCAAAAAATCGTTCCTTGGGAATTACGTAATTTACTTTCTAGCGCCCGAGAATGTTATGAAAACGTCATTTTATTAGAATCAGGAGTCACACTTGAATAAGCATCGAACCTCGTGAAGATTCTCCCAACACAACGAGATTCGAATTCAATCATCGTAAAGGATATCCGTACCAGAGTTTTCCAGCACCTTTTCCCTCCGCATAGTCTCGTGCAATATTTACATAGGTGCTACTGTACATAAGGAGTCATCCCCATCCTGCACCTTATCAGTCGCTCGTAAATCTTCTCCTAACCATTTACGTATACTTAGCGGCGTGTATTTCCTGCGTAAAACAAACGCGATATTAATTTTAAGTAAGTCATAACAATCAACCAGATAACCATCCGAGGACGTGGTCAGCACATAAATCAACCTCCAGCAGCATACTCGAATCCAAGGCATAATGATGACTTTTCGATAATGTCGCGTCATGTTGGTAACAACGAAGAATAAGCGTTTTTGCACGTAATCGACCCCTTTTTCCAGTTTTAATTTTTCAAACGACTCGTAATTACTTTGGAGGATTCTCCGAACTTTCTGTCACGTTTATCTTGGGTTAATTTCCTCGAAGCGGGAGTAATTTTTCTTCGTTTCGTAATAGGTTTAATAGCCTCAATTAAACGTATAAGATCGAGGATAAACATGGGAATCGTTCAAGGTGACGTGAATGGTCGGAGATACCAAATTAAGGGGTCTTTCGAACAGTGTAATGGAAACTAGTTCAAGTACCCGTTACTCTGTCGAAGGAACCGGTGGTATTTTGGATTGGATGAAGGATTTCGATAGCAAGAAAAAGCGTTAGAATGCAGCTGGGGGTACTTTGCTTTCTGAAATCCAAAATTTGAGTAATTTTCTCCATAGAGATAAAATTTTGAACTAATTTTCGTCTAATTCCTGAATTTTGAGATTTTTGATCACAATATCTAAAAAATAGTTTTCGCTCTTGTTTTCAATAATTTTCAGGATATGGAGAAAATTTTTTTACGTAGTCGCAGCTAACTCATTAAACTCAAGAATTTGTAGAGTACATTCCCATCCGGGAACGTTGATCAAATCGGTAAAATAATCAGGAATGTCATGAAATGTCATAAAAAAAATCACGCTCGGCACTTCTCCGCTCCATCCTCAAGTGATATTTTTCAAGCAGAGATAATGTCTTGAAATGGTATTAAGATTAATTTATGACGTCATTGATCTATTGGCACTTTATTCGAGTCGATGAAGCGATTTAAAAAGTCGGTTATTGTAGGTGATTTAAATCGTCTTTTTTGACTCCAAAAAAATTTCAAAATAATCTTAAAATTATTTCAAACAAAAAACGTTATATGATCCATAACCCAAAAATCGGTAGATTTTGAGAAAAAAATTATTCAAGTAATGAGCATGAGCGCGCGCGCAGTAATCGGTACTTCCCACTATGGAGCAGCGCCTCGTTCACATTTATGCGCGACGTCGCGTTGTGCTTGTAGCAACTAGCAACATGCCTAACGCAACGTCGCGCGTAAGTGTAAACGAGGCGCTACCGCATAGTGGGAAGTATCGGCTAACGCGCGCGCGCGGTTTTTGCGTTTTTTGACCACGACCCTGTGGAG
The DNA here is from genome assembly GCA_003261595.1 of Maconellicoccus hirsutus. Classification (NCBI taxonomy): domain Eukaryota; kingdom Metazoa; phylum Arthropoda; class Insecta; order Hemiptera; family Pseudococcidae; genus Maconellicoccus; species Maconellicoccus hirsutus. The sequence continues at coordinate 77,166 of QBDW01000821.1, forward strand.
GCAAAATTTTGAAAAAAATATATGATATTTAGAGGTCGAAAATACATCTAAAAAATGAGGTTTGAAAATTTTGCAGAGTGAGATAAATACCTAAAAAAAATAAATAAAGTTGAAAACGCCCGTTTGTAGGGGAAAAAATTGGAGCGGGGGGTTGTTGATTTTTTCATGGAAGGTCCTTATAAGAGTCTATTATGTAGCAAAACTTCAATTAAATCCGTTAACTGTAATTTGAGAAAAAAATTCTTATCTGATTTTCGAAAAAAAAATTATTTCTCGAAAATGGGGGGGCAGGAGCTGAAATTTTGGTCATGAACGTTTCTCGATGGTACCCACCTCCCACCCAAATATTATCAAAATCTGAACTCGGGGGACCTGCCTATAACCTTTCTTATTGTTTGTGTTACGTTAATAATCAGCCTTGTTGACGTCCTTTCCCCTCCCCCTTCATCATTCAAAGGAATCTTTTTAAGGTAGCCGGCTCGAATTTGAACGGGAGTTAGATTTTGAGAAAGAGCATGTCAAAAAATTCCCAAAACCAAATTTTCAGCTATCCAATTTCACTTCTTGATTTTTGGCAAATGTTTGAAAATGACAAAATTTCCATTAAAAGTAAAACATGTTGGAAAAAAACGAGGCAATTTGGAAATATGATTGAAAATTGCGCGAAATACGTTTTCTCCATAATTCAGACCCGCTGAATCCGAATATCGCGTTGCCAATACGTTCTGGAGCCTCCAGCGCGATTTTCTTTTCCTCCAGAAACTTCAAGCGGCTCCAGAAGGCGTGCAAATGAGATTGGGCAGCTAAAAACTTGGTTTCTTCTTATTCTCAACTTATTCAACGAACTTGGCCACATTTCCGGGAAATTCCAGAACTGACCACGTTGTGAAAAATTGATCTGGGAAATTACTCTTGAGATGATCGACGACACCTCTTTGTAGATAAATTATGAAGCGAAAAACACGAATTTTTCCATAGTAAAATTTTAAAACAATTTTCCAGGAGCTGTTTTCCTGCACCTTGCTTACTTCCTCAAACCCTTCACCGAATCATACTCCACTCAATAGCCAGATTGGGCTTCCATGAACAAGACGAATTAAGCATTTAATCGAAAATTAATCAATCGTCGAATCGCGAATCTACGCGTAGAGCGGATACACAAATGTAACATCACACAGACCTAGAGATATCCATAGGCACACCAAATTACCATATACTTTCACTTTCTTATGCAGATATGGCTTATTTCGCGTTAATGATGTAACTGTTCGTATGTGATGTTTAAACGTCGGTACGTCGATTAATCGTGCACATAAGTCAGCTTCACGATTGCCGGCTGGTATTCGACATCTCGTAAAGGATTATAACTTTGTAACGTATTCGTCTCTATTTAACGATCATGTTATGTGGGTATTTCTCAGCTTGAAATTTTATCGAGTCGATATGAACATACGGGAGTGTCGGTTTTTGGTGGGTAAATCGGGTTTATGATCGTGATGTAATCTTCGTAGCCGAATGTACGCATTCTCGGTGAATTTGGAATGATTTCAAACGCGAATTCTTGGAGTCGTCTGGGTAATTGTTGATTCGAGCTCTTGAACAATTGCGTAATACGATAAATATAGCAGCGTATGTGCTCTCATCACAGCCTCGAGATGCTCTTAGTCATAGGACATCTTGTGCCATACACGTGGTATACTCTACATCGCCAACATTACTGTATTATCATTGAAAGTCCAAGACTTTGATAAGCCTCTGGTTACACTGACGTCAGCGATGATTCAAACCATTGATCTACATAGTACGATAATCGCCTCAGAGGGTGTTGAAGATACGAAGCATCAAACAAAGCTGCCAAGTATCGGTATACAGCACCGAGTATTCTCTTTTTAATCAGACCTTAATTAATACCCGAGCAACGGACAATTCCCGAGACTGGTTTTAATGGCTTTTGTTTTTTTTTTTTACAACGCGCCTCAGAGGCTTCACTCGGATAGGTAGTTGATGAAGATTATCGTTTTTTAATACAATGCTGTTACGCGTACGCGCCGAATACGCGTCGCGGATGAGTATTGAGTATAAGAGAGGCGAGCATCATTATTACACCTTGCACTCCCATTTGCTCGCCTCGAGTGTACATTATCACATGGTATAAGCCGAGTATTAAGTATATATACCGAAGAGCCGGTTTATCGTCTTTCTCCGTTGTCTTCTCTCTGCGGGTTTCGTCTTGATTCCCCTGTGTGTATTCTTTTCACTCGATCGTTTGTACTACACACGTATTTATAGCCCGACTAATGTTCCAACAAATCGACGTCTAATTATGGAAATATGCGTTTTCGACGTCAAGACTCGTTCGGATATGCTTTGCGTCGAATTAAGACGAGGGTATTTATTTTGTGGGATGGTCCATTCCCGTAGGGTATTCTATGAGATATTAGCTCGAATGGAACCTACAATCTACATGGTGACGTGAGCTCGTCAAAAATGCCAAAAAAGCGAAAAATCAAATGCTCGGGTTTGTTGCAGAATGTTGATTAAAAATTCACACAAATAAGCAAAACTGAGCTTAATTTAAAATCACGCGATTTTGAAGTGAATTGAAAAGTTTTCGATATAAATTACAAATTCGTGAAATTTCGTAAAAAATTGAGAAAAAATTGTAAAGATTTGCATATAAAGGGGAAAAAATGTATTTTGAAGTATGTAAATGAAGAGAAACAAAGGTCAAAAAGCGAAAAACACGTAATTCAATTAAATAACGAGCGAAATATCAAGTTGTCAAGTAATATCAACAATCGATCGTGCGTAAGACTGCGACCAAAAGAATTACCCGAGTAGAAGACTAGATGGTTGAGTGAGAAAGCTCCAATGGCTCGTCGGAGGAAGGTGGAAGACGCAGTAGTTATGCCTTGGTGAACCGTGAAAATACATGGCCTATATGTTATGACATAACACGTGTGTATTTTTCACGATCAACGTTCTGCGACGTGATTTTACGATAATGGTCGCTGACGCCAGGTACGAGATTGGTTTAGAAGGAATAGCGAAGCGGAGAGACTCACAATGGATGTCGCCCTCGGTACAAATCAGCAAGTGCACGTATTTCCATCGATCTCCGGATACATTGCGGTTTGGGCTGGCCGGAAGTTCGTAGATAATTGTGGAGTTTGATATTCAGCCTCCTAAAACTTCCGGATGATTTGCATATCATCAGGATCACGTTTATTTGCGACGATCCATGGCGCTCGCTTATAACAAGTAGCACTAGTTGGACTCTTGATGGCGTCCGATGTGGGGCAGGTAGCTAGACGGAGGCGTATATGCGTAGATATGTAGACAATGTGATATGATCGTTTGTTGAGGAATCACGTCATCTCGTGATTGTAGAGAGGATGTTCGTGGGGCGGGATTGCTTACGTTGGCGAGTTACATAATCACTTGATCACGATTGATTAAAGGTCAGTTTCACTTTGACCAAATGACGCGAATTTCTCGTACATTTGATAATGGCTGATTCCCCGATGGATTTAATGTTACGTGGGGACTTGAAGGATGGAACTTTACAGTGAATTAGCCAAATCAAAAGACAGAAATTGTAATAAGACCGTTGATTGGAGCTCTGAAGCTGTAGAATGACTAGAGGTGCATCCATCAAACACGGATATCTTCGACAAGACGATGGGCTCTGTCTCGATTGAATTTTGGAATATAAATCCAACACGTTATTAACGGTATCGATGGCAAGCGTTCGCCCGGCACAGATTACTCGATGGTTGTACTCGCAACGTTGATAATAATAGACAACGGGACGGGTTTTACAATCTCCTCGGCGTAGTTAAGCCGCAGGGTGTAATAACCTATTCATTCCACTGTGACTGACTCCCAATACCCGGAGGTCGTATGAGTACTTAGAGCAGGTAGCTCGACGTAATTTATTGTTCCTCGTTGAGGTCTCTCTGCCTTCTGCAGTTGCTATTTTTTATGCTTTTTTAGGTCTTTTACGGTACACGTTGCGACGCATTCCATCGCGTAAACACCTGTCTGCGATGCGCGCACAATAAAAGTGACGCAGGTACGCGACGATTTCCCCTTTATACGTATCTAAAACACGTCTGACGAATAATCGCTATGATAATTGTACCTATGTTGCCAATTCGAACCGTATCCTCGTGATTTCGCGTATTTCCTACGCTGCGTACATGTTGAGTAACGTGGCCGAGATTGTATCGGGTCATCGCCGACGTGGATTCGTGATGACACGATTTCGATATCGAGTGGTGATACCGATTATCTCGATGGCATCCGTTACCAAGTAAGCTCGGCTACTAGTAGTCCTAGTGCGTGCACAACCGACTATAGTTGAGATTGATCGAAGTAGGATATCGATGTGGGATCGATGAATGGATGGAGATGGAGAGTGATATGTGTTGGAATTTTATTCTTTGAGCGATTCCGAAGCGATTTGAGTGAGCACGTGGTCGCATTGGTATGTGGTGTTTCCGTAACACGAGACAGGCGAGGGAAATACTCGAGGTGTGAAGTCTGAGGATATCTATTGTCATTCTTGATACTATTTAGAAAGTTGTATCAATTGTGGAAATTCGCTACGATTGAGAAAACGTCTGCACCAGAGTATATCGAAGCTTGATGACCACGTGGTCCAAAATATAGCGGATTTTCATTCCACTAAAGTCACAGATGATAGCTTCACATCAGACATAAACTTCTACATGTTTCTTTACATATCTACAACCTTATCAAACCCATGTAACTCCGTACGCTGAACTTCTAGTCGCGGTCATAGTCCACACTACACTCATAATTTCTAAAAACATCTCACATGTAAGCCGCACAGTAATTCATTTAATCTTCCAAAGAATCCGATCATAAAATGCAAGTAAGCTAGTTCAAGTATGCGGCACGAACAGCAAATCCAACGAGCTATGTCCAAGAGTTGTCCTACCTACATGTTTTTTCATGTAAATTATTCGCCAGTACGAGATGGTATGCGTTTGTATAAAAATTTAGCACCAATCATGGAATCCCACACAACGCGAAATCCATTCAGTCAAGGACACATCGTCACTTCGACGTCCTCATCTTCTCCATACATTGTGTGATTCGTCTGCCATCCACGACCGATTTCATTTTCCCTTAATGGAAGTTGTTTTCGAATTTTCAAAGGTTATTTTTAGATATAACGATGAAACTACATCAAAAATATTCGTAATCTTAGGAATATTACATAGATCCGCGTGTAGTATTCGGATGACGAGAGATAATTAACCGTGGCAATTGAACATCATGAGTGTTCGTGTGGCGAGCCTGGTTTATGACTGAAATACGCGGTGCGCGCAGTAACAGAAGTAGTTCAACTTCATAATATAATGACGACCAAGAGGGCGATGTCGGTGTAGAGGTTTCTCATCATTCAATGATCAACGTTACATAGCGTAATTATGATTATTAAACCGGGGCTGATATCCATGCGAGTGCGTTGTGAGGTAATTTACGCACTTTGTGGGTCTCTCTTTGTCGCACGCATGCGCGCTCTTTCAGTCTACATAGTTATTAAGGTAGGTTTTGAAATACAGGTAGAAATTGTCTAAGGTGATGGGGAAGTGGCGTGAATTTATTAAGAGGTCAGATGTGGTAATTGAATCATCAACGGTGGCTTGAAAATGTAATTAATTAGAGAAACTGAGTCGTCTTTGATGAGGTATGAATTGGGGATGGGATTTTGAGAATTAAGTGATTTGAAGGATTTTTTGTTCATGTACATATACTACAAAACTTTAAGCGACATTTTTTTTGAATTCCATTGAACAGTGTAATGAGAAGAAAATCGATTTAAAATGAAGAAGTCGTACCATCTGGTTGAACAACTCCAACTTTTAATCATTATTTTGTGCTTAAAATTGTGTATAAATTGAAATTTTTCTATATTCCCAAGAAGATGCAATTAAAAATTGAAAATAAAAGGCACGAATATTTAATTGTATAAGAAAGTGTATCGGAAAATTTGAATGAATTTATTAAATTGATCCAAGAATTTTCAATTTTTGGGATTAAAAACCCAGCTAAATTACCAAAAAATAGCAGAAATTGGTAATTACAGGTAAATACCAGATGAGTTACCGGTAATTACAGGTAGTATGCCAGTAATAACCGATAAACATAGGCAATTACAGGTAATTTACTGGTAAATACCGGTAATTACAGGTAATTTACTGGTAAATACGGGTAATTTACCGGCAAATACAGATAATTTACCGGTAAATAGAAGTAATTTTCTGGTAACCACGAGTAATTTACAGGTAAATACAGGTAATTATTGGTACTTTACCGGTAAATACGGGTAATTACTGGTAAATTACCGTTAAATATGGGTAATTGCGGTAATTTGCCGTAAATACTGTAAATGCTGGTGCGGTGATGTTTTAAGATTTTCAAATAGACAAGTTATGATTTTTTAAATTTTCATCTTGATAATGCCGATGGTCAATAGAAAATTGAAAATGACTCAGATTTCCTGATCAGTGTACATTCTTAATATTCATATTCTAGAGCAAAACAACTGAGCTGTATTATTTTCACTTTTTTTCGACAAATTACAAGCAAATGACGTAATTCAAAGGTTAAATAATATTTTTTTTCGTTTAACGACTTTTTGCTCCATATCGTTCATAAATCCGTGGCAAATATTGCATTACGAGGATCCGAGGACGTTATTAATGATCGTTCGGACTGGACGTATCTTACATGAACGCGCCTGCCAAACGACACAACGTTATAATAAATTATCCTCGGACATGTCAACGAAACTTAATTACTCGTTAAATGAAAAATACATAAACGATTAAAAAATTATTTCACGGTAATTACGAAACTAACAATATTGCGTAATTATCGCTTATAGGAAGAATACCACACAAAAACAATTTAAAATCGTGCATAGTTCTTTTCACATAGATGCTCCTCGAGACGCATACGGATTCGTAATCTTTGTGGGCAGGTCTCTCTCGGAATATTTCGCTAATTAACGTATTTCCTAGGATAACGAATATAATAATTTGGGAAAATTTCACCAACAACGACGCGATTGTATGGGAGATCAACCGTAACCTACTTCGTTATTCTCGCGTATTACCGTCAATTATGAGTAATTCACGAGCTGAGGTATTTAAGAAAAATGACGCCGACAGGTCCGACGTTTGAATAATAAATTTGAGGGTACGCGATAGTAAAGTAGTTGAAATATCGAAAGTGTCGGAATGTTGTGGTCATTGGAAGGTGCCATGACCAAGTCGTCAAATGTTGCCCTATTTATGAGACATGTTGCGATGAAAAAAAAAAACCAGAGGGTTGCGTAAGCGCAATGAGAACGTTTTGTGGTGCATTTGAACGATGGCTGGTGTTGCTGCAGTGCCCGGTAATGTGGCTACTGGTTCGCGGATATTGGGGCCAATTAATGGAGTTAATTCTGACGATGTAATGGTGTGGAGTACGGTGGAGCTCGCGAATAAAATGACATCATCGATGAAGCCATTCGAAGGTGTCCTGAATTGTGGTAATTATGCGGAAATGTGGTCGAAAATTATTCAGAGTATTACATCTTTTTTAAGGAATGACTGATTGATAATATGCGTGTTTTATCAATTTTTTTTTATCAATTTTTGATCTCATTTTAAATTGGTTTATGAGTGTATATTTTTGATGGTTTCTAATTTATTCTCTGTTTTGACTACCAAGACTTTTACTTCTCATTTTGAAATAGATATTATGGATGCAGCAAAAGAGAGGGTGGGAATTCCTCCTCAAGGAGTTCATTATCCTTTGACAGAACTGTGAAGAGGGAATAGGGTCACTTTCCTCCGGAATTGGCTATTCTGAAAGGGCCAGGAAATTTTCGAGTTACTTAATAGGCAACTTCTCCTTTTTCAATTCAGTAGATGAGTATCATGAATAGATTGAGAGAGGCCCTAGGACATTGGCCATGGATCCATTTTTGCTCCAGATGTCTCTGTCTCTTGATGAGTAATGAGTTACTGCTTCTTGAGACTTTTCAAAGCTTGCCCCCTCCCTCAACTACGATTTAATCTTCATTATCGTTCAAACTATGAAAGCATAAAAAATTCATAGTACCTCTCACACTACGACTTTTTCTTCACTTCCAAATCTTTACCTGACCTCGAGATCGTCACTAGGAAATCTATTTTCCACGCAGGTATCGCTTTACATGGAATATCGTCGCATTCCTCGAAATATTTTCAATTTTATCAACGATGTTTTTTTTTTCTTAGCACGGCGACACCGATATTAACAATACACGGTATCTACTTACCAAAGGAATGGAGGATTATAAGGATGACGCTATTGTTAGCTTTACGGTCGTCGTCGTCGTAATAGCAGTCTGGACTGCGGAGCGCGTAATTTATATATTTTTTTTAAGGTTCGTTGATTACACATGCGGCTCGCCGGTATACACATATTATGCCGTAACATATTTTGTTATCTTTTCTCCACCTCCCCCTTCGTTTGCGTGTTGAATATCATAGAAACGCCGCGTCGGGCGAGGCCATTGTTACATATAATTTCTTATACGTCTTATATTCGGAGAACAATTAAGAATAAAAGATCCTGACCTTAGAGTCAAGGCGCGCGTGTGCGCGTATAATGGAAAAAAAATAGAGGGGCAGAGACGTTTTTCAATGTATAAGAAACGGCGAACGGGAGGAAATGGCGTTCGAACTCTGAATTTTTTCAATTTCGATCGCCTCCGACGATGTGGTCTGATTTAAAACGAGCTGATTGGTCACGTTCTTGTTTCGTGGTCGTTGGTACTCAAAAACCAAGCGAGGAGATATATTTTGTGATCAACGTTGGCAAAGATCGAATTGTTTCTTTACGTATTTGTCCATTGAAGCGTGAATTCGGCCACCGGAGGAAAACCCGTCGCGAGTCTGTGACACCGAATTTATCTTCGAACCTCGGTGTTTCGCGCGCGACCAAGCATGTTACGAAATTATGTACGCCGAGTCACGATCCGAGGATGTTCATAGTAGTACCCTGGGATTAATTTTTCATGTTTCGAGTTCACCAAAATAGCGGATTTCGTCTATAACTCAAATCTTAGATAAGACCCGATGAGACCAGTCGCGCTGATCCGGTTTCCGCGCGTGTGTTTTCTCGTACGTACGAAAAATGCTTCTTTTTCGTCCAGTTTTAAACGATTCGCCGAATGAAATATTCCAAGTGGCAGCGATCTGAGAAATAACCTTAATTAAAGACGGCTTTCGGAGTCTGAGCGAGAAACCGGTTGAAAAAATTGGGAAAAAACCGATAATCGTAACGATTTGTACGCCAACCTCCGAACCAGGGATATTATGATTTTTTCTTAGCGAATGACCCAACAAACATTCATAATGTTTGTTCTCGGCGTGATACATTCAGGTGTCAATGAACCTAGGTAAAATAAGGGTAAAGCGTAAATCGATACGTCCGAATGGAATTTCAGACTGTCATTAGAATAACGAAAGATCCGCTCGATCTCGCGATGAAATGTAATTTTTCAAAATCACTATACAAGTGTAATTAGAACAAGTCTAGACTGGGATACGATGATGGGCTCGTTAAAGCCTTGTAATGCGTGTGTTCGTGTGGAAATATCTCGATAAAGATGATTAATCGAATAACACGAGGTATAGCGATTTTTAACGATGCTCGGATTTGTTGTTAAGTGTGTACCGAAATTCACATTTGTGAGCAAATTCGAGCAAAGTCAATTTCGCTGTGATTGAAATGAGAAATTGGTATCTAGTATGAAAATGACAACAAAAGGGGATTTTGAACTTTGTTTGACTTTATTGCAGCAAAAATACCCAAAAAGACTCCTTGAACATAATGGCCAATTTATGAAACCGGTTTTACATTTTTGGCATCTTTTTTCTCTATAATGAATACGAAAATATGAATACGCTGTGGAAGCTGATAAATACGAAAAATCAACATTTGCTCGAATTTGCTCGTCGATGCGCATTTTTTGTTCACAAATTGCAGCAAAGTCAAGCAACAAGATTTTTTTGAAAAATTCCGACGAAATGTCATAACGAGCGTTATAAAATGGCGTGAAATCTTCGTGAAAACAACATCTCCTCGTTTCCACGTTAACTCGCGATCGATTTTCCTCGAGACGATTATCGTGGAGGACGCTGTGTCGTATTGAATTCGGCGATACTCTTTCACTTACGCTGAGGAAACTGTTGAACCAGTCTAAGTAACTGTATATCTCGGCTACATAATTGGTAATTGGCTACGTGTACGAGAAACGCGGTTTATATTCTCATAGACGGAGTGTACCGTATAGTAGGTCTCGATATGAGCGAACGAATAGTTTAGCTTGCGAGTAGTTTTTCAACTATCCTACTTTTGCAATCTGATGCTGGACGTAAGAATGCAGTCGTCGCTAACGTGTACGGAAGTCCAGCCCAGGAACCGGTTGCAGGTCTATGGAGCGTGTGCTAGGGAGGCCGGTACGAAAATGAAGTACGAGGTATTCCAAAAATTAACATCATTTACCGAAAGCGTTTCGGGTGACGTTTTAATTTTTTGGTAGATTTTTTACAATTTGGTATTTTCCATTATTCGTGCCTCGGGAATTACTACGATGGCGGTCGAAATTGGTATTTTTTCGAGTACCGATCGCAAAAGCGAAGCGTCCGGTATGAGAGAATTTTAATAGTCCCCGTCGCCGCCCTAACGCTCCCTGGATCAATTCCAAATCAACCTTTCACCGTTACACGCCCGTAAGACGGGCGTCACCTTCGCAATGCTTTACGTGGTGTTTTTTCCATTACGTATCATTTTACCGAGTTACGTAAGTACGCAGGTATCGTAAAGTACGCTGATTAAAAGAATTTCGTTTGTCCTAATCGCGTTCACGCTTCGTGTCACCTATTTTATTTTTTTCGTATGTCCACGTTGAGTTATTTTTAAAAGTCAAGGTCACCGAAATGTTTATGTAACTGTAAAATTTTGAAAAAAAATTACAAAACCGGTTACCCTTTGTGCTAGTTTAACGAGGAAAAAATTCCAACGAGTTTTATTTTTATCAGCACCGAAATTACACGGACAATCGGTATTTGTCGCGTACAGAATATCAATTCGGGTGGTCGGTCGGTGCATAGAAAACAAATCCAACGAAGGCGACAGGTCTACTATTACAAGATAGTACGCGAGGACACGTAAATATAGGATTTAGTATAATGACACACGGTATATATTGTAAGTTATATACCGCGTCGTCATCTGCACCGTTATAAAATATTAGGACTCGAATTATAATTTCTCGTCTCGATCCGGCTACGTATTATTACGCGTAGGATATGTATAGAAATTCCAACTGGGAAGAGAGATACAGAGGCGAAGAGAAAATGGGTATGTTTGGTACGTGGTGTTCTTCTCTAGATCGATGCTAGCACCCGAGTTAAATTTTCGTATATATTACGAGTAACATTTAATCGAATATGTTGACGAAATTAGGTCTTGATCTGTTCAATGTGTGGGCTGATGATGATTTCGTTTTTACGTGTTTCGGTCAATTACACGGTCGAAGTGAGGAAGGCAGTGACGTAAATTGTAGGATTGACCGAGAGGAACGATTAATCGGTAGTTAATTGGTGAACGTATCGTGATTAACGTGGTTTAGATGAAATTTCAAGGCTCGTTTGATGAGAAATCAAGGGAGATGTGGACTTGATTTTTAAATTTTTCAATTTAAAACAATTTTTTTAGAAACTTTTTCAATTTTTTAGTTTAATTTTTTTGGTTTTTTTTTTAAATTGCATTGTAAAAGTTTTTTATTTTTATTTACATTATTTTTTTTTACTTTATATGGGTTCATTATTTTATTGATTTTTTTTTCATCTTTTTTCAAAAGATTGAAATTTGTTAATTTTTTGTTTCATTTCATTTTTTAATAGATTTATTTATTTATTAGTTTTTTTGGTTTAATTTTTTTCATCAATAATTTTTGAAAATTTTTTATTTTTTCATGATTTTTTAACATTTTTTATAAAAGAGTTTTCCTTTTGATCGATTAAATATTGAATTAATAGGTAATAAAAGTTGATAATTTTCTTATTTTTTTTTTACTTTATAACAATTTTTTGTTTTCATTTTTTTAAATTTTTTTCAAAAGATGAAAATTTTTGTTTTTTAATTTTTCTACATTCAATTTTTTTTTAAGTCCGTTTTTTCATGATTGGAAATTAAAACGGAAATTGCTGAACCAAAATATCAAATTGAAATATCAATTTTTAAAATATTAGAATCGATATTTCAAAGTCAGGATATTGAAAATAAAATGTCAAAATTTTAAAGTCTTGTAAACTAATCAAAAAATTGAGATGAAAAATTGAAACGAAATATCGAAATTGAAATATCATAACTGAAATATCAATATCAAAGTATCGATTTTGAAATGTTACAATCGAATATCAAAACTGAGGTATCAAAAATAAAATAATAGGAATCTTGTAAAACTAAAATTGAAAAATTGAGATAGAAATTGGAATTCTAAAATGGAAATATCAATATCAAAAAAATTGAAAAAGTACAATTTAAAAAATCAAAAAATCTGTATTAAAAATTGTATTTTAAAAAATTAAAAAAAGTGTAGTTGGAAAAATTTTGAAGATCAAAAAATTAAAAAATTCAAAACTGCGATAAAATATTGAAAAAAGTACAGTTAAAAAAATGTTGAACAATAAAAAAATTTGAAGAATAACAAATTTAAAAATTAAAAAATTGAAAAAAAGTTGATATAATTTTAAAGAACAAAAAATTAAAAAATTGTGCTTCATAAAATTAAGAAAAATTAAATTGCAAAAAAGTGCATACAATTAAGAAAGTTTTGTAGATCAGATAATTTAAAAAAAAAAAAAAAAAAAAGAAAAAGAAAGAAAAAATTGGAAATTGTACCTCAAAAGATTGAAAAAATTCATGTCTCAATTTCAAGAAATTATATCAATAATTGTATTATAATTGTGAAAAAAAGGATTGCCGCTGGATGGCAATTTTTCATTGAATTTTTTCTCTAAAATTAATTTTTTTGGGAAGGAGAAAGCGCCATTCAAATTTTAGCTGCTAGGTGGAAAAATCTTAAATCCGTCTTTGGCAACAATGATGCTCTCAAGTTTCTGCTTTCACAATTTCCTAATTTGGCGATCTTTGTTCTTACCTATTTTTCATGAAAATATGACGAATTTTTATGATTTGTCTCCAATAAAATTTTTATTAGGTTGAGGAACTAAAATTGATAACTTTTTTGACCAACTTAGTTGTATTTTACGCTCACCTCACTTTCGGGATCAACTCGACGAATTAGAAGGGAACCCGAGTTTAATACCCGCATTCCCTCACGTATCTGCTGAGCCGATCAATCCGCAAAGCAACTTTTACTACTTAGGTGAAACGTGAAAAAATCATAAAAAATGACCCACCCGAATACACCCCTAATCACCAATCTTCGCTTGCAGCTACCGAGATCGAATTTATCACGATGTAATCTCCATTTAGCGATGTCCACCGGCTATTGATGGAATTCACTGGTTATAAACACGATACGATTGCGGTTTTTCTCGTTCATTGTTTCATTATTCGATGATAATCTCCGACGTGGTAATTACTCGCTTCTTTGGTTGTTTTTAATCACCGATTCGCAACTTCGACTGAGATGGCGCCCAAACGCGCGGCGAGTCGGTACCGTTAGTAACCTTGATATTGAATCGATGTGGTTTGTTTTCGACGGCGAATTTCTCCTGCGATGAAATCTGGATTACGATGCGCGAGAATTACAGAATTTCGATGGTGGTCTAAGGACAACTGCAGTGTTTGGTGAAAGATGAACACTGCTGCATGTTGGTTGAATTATTTCAACGAGTATGTAAGGAAGAAGCGAAACGTGTAAACGGAAATGTAACCAAGTCAAGTATGAGAACAATGTGCCAGTTGCGATTGTAATTAAAAAGTGGATTTTTTATGGACCTGTAATCGTTTCAACGCTACCGGACATCAGCGCATTTCTTCCCGCTGTTGCCAATACGTACTTGAACAATGTTAAATGAGGAATCGGTAGCGAAGAGCCTAAGAGGTGAAGTTGGAGTATTTGCAATTTGGTGGAACATGTCTGTGAACGAGAGCAACTTACTATTGAAGATTTTTCTTTTGGCTTGACGCGTAGAGAAAGTGTTTTTTTTAACGTACTGCACCATCGAGTCCAATTTTGAGACATTTCTAGCCCCTCAAATTCTGGTTTTTATTTCTAAATCCTTCAATAAATTTACAGAATTTTTCACTACACTGCGGAGGTGTTTTCTCGTGACGGACACGAGCGACGTATCGATTGATTTATTATCGGTGTTTTGTTGTGACCTCCAAAGAGATTCGGAATTCTCTCTTAGGCGTGTAATAGTTTCGGGGGCATTCGGCGTCATTCCAGCTCGGAAATCTATACCAATGGAGATTCTGTGTCTGATAAGCGAGGGGTACACGTGCACGTAAAAGCAATATGTTGTTCGAGCCGAGTGATAAGAAAAAATTGTATGTATCAAACGAAGGTCTTGCTTTGGTTTTATAGAGCAATTAAAACAGCTCTCGGCGTGTTCAAGATTAAATAATTCAATCGTAGAATCGATCATGAAAAAACTACGTGAAAGGTTTAAAAAAACAGCTCGTCGTTGTAAATCGATCACTCTGTGTTTGTTTCTGATCCATGAATTTATTTAGTTACTTTACTGTTTCGTAGCAAAATGACATCGTTGATAATTTGGTATTTCTGATTACAGATACCCTCAACGCTACGAACGCTGGCCAGCGATCATCTCTTGGAATCCGTTTCGCTGAACGATGTTTATCGACGAAAGAACCTCTATGGAATGCCGTGGCGATGGAGTTGCCATAGCCACCCGATATTTATGCTAGTCTTTTCATGGTTTCCATCGACATATGGCCCCTTTCTACTCAGCTTCTTTACGCACAAAATCTCGATACGCTAGCTTGAGTAGCTTCGTATAGCTCAATTTTTCATTACGCTAAGAAATCGTGCGCAAAAAAGTTGCTCATTTGAGGTTAAATCGTGGCACACCGGGTGAGTCGAAATTACAGCGTTGCCAATATTCCACAAGAGTAATAAAAATTACACCTTAAAGGGTGGCGTTTGTAATTCTCCAAAAGTATAGCCCCATTATGTGACCTGTCCCATTTACACATCACCAGGAGGCTGTGTTTTTTGCTTTCGAGTTCATCCGCAGTAATAAAGCTTTCATCTCTGTTTGTTGGTTAACTCGATAATATGTATGATCGACTTGTTTGCGCATGAATTACGTCTTTATAGCTTAGAAATGTTTTCGTAGGTTAAGTAAGATACCATTCTTCGTAAATATTTAGGTAAATTTTATTTTTATAGTATTTGTAATTTTTTTCGTTTTTTTATTTTTTATTTCGATAATACTAAAACGGTTTGAAAAATTATGTAAAGAGAACGATTATAATTGATTCGAATTTTTTTTTTACTTACGTGCCATTTTTTTAAATTATTTTTTTTCTCTTTATAATCGATTTTCTTAATTGTTTTAAATGGTAAGACTTTTTATCGTATTTTTTTTTCAAGGATACGTTGCGCTATTCGTTTTTTAACATTATTCTTACGAAATATTTACCGTGTAAATATACATGTTTTTACTGATATGCATTTTTTTTCTATGGATTTTTTGTTTTACAAGAAAATTTACTTGGTTTTTTAAAAAAAGGGAAAGAATTGAAGATATTTTTGGAATTTTGAATTTTTTTTTCAGTCAAGTCGAAGAGAAGAAAACCTTTCCAATATTTTCCATTTTTTGAAAAAAAGTTGAAAGAAGATGAGATTTTTGGCAAAAATTAGAAAATCACGGACAATTGCCCGTCAAGTGGATACCTACCACTGCGTACTAGCGGAAGATGTACTCTCACTCGCGCGGTCAAACGTAACCCCGTCAAGTTGATACCGGCCACTGCATACTAGCGGAAAATGCACGCTCTTGCGAGCGGTCGAATGTATGCCCGTGAAGTTGATACCAGCCGCTGCGTACTAGTGGAAGATGCCCGCCGTTTACGCGTCACAACCACTCGCGTGAGCGTGCCCTTTCGCTAGTACACGGTGACCGGTATCGACTTGACGGGCTCACATTTGGCTTCTCGCGTAAGTGCGCGTCTTCCACTAGTACGCGGTGGCTGGTATAAACTTGACGGGCTTACGTTCACGATTCAACATTTTTCTACGCGAAAACTCGATTTTTTTGGTGTGTTGCATATGAAGTTTTTTATTTTTATTAATCTTCTAACCTCGATGAAAAATGTTTTAATGAAAAAAAAATGAATTCTTCGTTTTAGACCTAAAAATGGTGCTTAAAAGTGGTTTTTGGGGAGTTTTCGTAGGTATCCAAGTTCCGTAATTTTTTATTTTTGCCTTATGCATAGGTGCACACATTACGTTGACAATTTTCTGAGGGGGGTGGATCCTCTGGTAAAGTTTTGAAACACGTTTTGAGGGGTTTTAAAGTGATTGAAAAAATCTGGAAAAATACATGTTATTTAGGCAGACAACCCCTACGTATGACCAAAATTTCCAGTCATTCGGTTGAAAATTTGCTAAAACAAACATTTACGCTTGAGCCATTAACACTCGCATCACCTTGAAAGGAGTTTCAAAGCTGGGAAGGGTCATTTACTTACGAAATAACTGAAGAAGAACTTAATCAAAGATTCTTACGACCATTCATAACTCGTAATATTTTATTATCAAATACGACAAGTCGTTATCTCGCGACAATACTTGCGTACGCGATAATTACTACTTTCATTGCTCGACGATAATTAAGCATAGTTGACCGACCTGTAACTTCGATGCGATTTGATAAAATGGAAAAAATACCTAATAAATTCTCGCTTCATTACACCTGCGACCATTATGCACACAGCTATTTTCTACGCGTTCGTAGCACGAGGCCATTACAGTATGTAATTTCATAGGTGAATGACTCCCGGTCGATTAATTTTAATATAGAATGTTGATTTCGAGATGGCGACTAGTTATCGGATATTTCTAAAAAGAGCCCTCTGCAGCTACCAGCTTTACGAGGTTCGCGCATCGTATCCGCGGTGAAATCGTCGTAAAACTGAGCTTGAATAATGTGAAGCATCACTCGAAAGTATTCCTAGGTGGGTTCGAGTTATATATGGGTAAATACACGTCTTCCCGTGATGCTCGTTTATCGCGATTCAGCATATTAAAACAATAGGAAAAGTTACTACGTGCGTCAATACAAAGTAGAGAAATTCCAACCAATAGGAGACCACAAGGAATTACCATATACAGATGTGCACTTGAACAGTATCGGTAAACGATCCACGTAGATATCTTGTAAAGGTAACGCAGCATTTTGAGTGGTTATCTTACATTATAACGATACTGAGTTTGGACGACTAACATCGCGTTCGATGTGATTGATTTTCAACACGTCGACTTCTCATTTGACACCTCGACCGAGTTTTTCGTCTCGTGCAAAAGTGAACGCGCAAGGAAGCTTGCATATTTTCTCAAGCGATTACCCGAGCGCTAAATCGGTTTTAATTGATGGTATCGGGAAGGTATTAAAACAATTGAAAAATCACCGTCACCCGTTTCTTTCATAAATCGACGGTCATAACAAGGGTGAAAGTTGTCAATTGGTATCGAGAGTGATGCGAATGCAGCCATTTGACGTTTCAATCGTTTGTCTTGTGTATTGCACATGCTCGATGTTTCAAGGTTACTTCTAAAAGATGCACCGATCGAGAAGAATTTGAGTACTTTTGTTGATGTCAACAAAACGACAACAATTAGTACTTTTGTTGACTTTAACAAAAAGATTGTGCCAAAAATTGTCGAAATGTTGATGAAATAGTTCAAAATTGATTAGAATTTGTTTAAAATTTCTTAAAATTTGATAAAATCGTAAAAATGTTATCAAAATTGTTCAAGATTCGCACAAAATCTCATAAAAACTGTTAAAATGTTATTTAAATAGTTTAAAAAATTGTACAAAATTGTCAAAATATTGTTAAAATCGTTTAGAACTGTTCAATATTTACTCAAAAATTCATAAAAACAGTTTAAAAAGTTGTTAAAATTTATTAAAGTTGATTAATATTTGTTCAAAATTGCACAAATGTTGTGCAACACGATTAAATCAATAAAAAATTTGGTTCAAGTTTGCAAAACTTTACTAAAATGTTGTGAAAATGACTAAAAAATTGATCAAAATTTGTCTAAAATTACACAAAATTGTCAAAATTCTGTTAAAATATGTTAAATGGTTCAATATTTGCTCAAAATTGCACAAAAATTGTTAAAATGTTATTAAAAAGGTTTAGAATTTACTGAAATTTGTTCAAAATTGCTTAAAAATTCAGAAAATTGTACTAAATGGTGTTAAAATGTTTCAAAATTGCACAAAAGTGTGCATTTTGCACAAATACTGAACAACTTTAAACAATTTTAACATTTTGACAGTTCTGTGAATTTGAAAGCAATTTTGAACAAATTTTGACCAATTAAAAATTTTTTAAACAACATTTTGACACCTTTGTGACGTTTTAGGCAATTTTAAGCAAATTTTGATCCATTCTAAAGTATTTTAACAATATTTTAACAGTTTTCATGCAGTTTTGTGCAAATATTGAACAAATTTGAACCATTTTAACATTTTGGCAATTTTGTACACTTTTAAACGAATTTTGATCAATTTTAAACTAATGTAACAACATTTCAATAATTTTTATGCAATTTTGTGCAAATATTAAACATTTTTGAACAATTTCAAAATTTTATTTTATGCACTTTTAAGTACTGTTAAACAAGTTTTGATCAATTTTGAGCCATTTTAACAGCTTTTATGCAATTTTGTGTAAATATTGAAAACTGTTGACAGCATTTTTGCATTTTGTTGAATTTTAAGGAGTTTTAAACAAGTTTTGATCAATTTTGAGCCATTTTAACAGCTTCTGTGCAATTTTGTGCGAATATTGAAAATTGTTGATAGCATTTTTACAATTTTGTTGAATTTTAAGGAGTTTTAAACAAGTTTTGATCAATTTTGAGCCATTTTAACAGCTTTTATGCAATTTTGTGCAAATATTGAAAATTTTTGACAGCATTTTTACAATTTTATTGAATTTTAAGGAGTTTTAAACAAGTTTTGATCAATTTTGAAACATTTTCTCAATATTTTGACAATATTTAGCAATTCTAAACAAGTATTGAACAACTTTAAACAATTTGAACATCATTTTGCCAAATTTCGTGCAATTTTCAATAGATTTTTCATCGATCAAAATCGTTTTGTGCTGTTTTTATGCAATTACGAATAAATACTGAACAACTTTGAACAATTTTAACAATATTTCGATAATTTTGTGAAACATTAAGCAATTTTAATCAATTTAAATAAAACGTTTACAGTTTTTAAGAATTTTTATGCAAATTTTTTATCAAATTTGAGCTACTTGTACAAATTTTATTTAATTTTACACAAATATATTGTGGTTTAAATGAATTTTTGAAGATGGAAGATTATTTGAGTGAAATTTTTGGAAAATAATAATAAAGCGTTATCTATGATCCAGGGTTGTGAGGGCCCCTGCGCAAATTGTAGTTGCATCGTTGACCTCAACGAAAGTACAGATTGCAGTTCTTTTGTGGACATCAACAAGTGTACTACAGATTGCAGCGTTACTATTGACACTTCTATTACGTTTTGTTATTTCAACGAACACCACGAAAATCTCACAATGTCGCGTAAATAAGGCAAAAAGAACTCAGTTCTGGTGCTTCTTCGCCATACACAACATGTTTGTTTACGTGGATACATAAATTACACGGTTGCGTGCGCATCGTACCGCGTATTCGAAAGACAATCGGTCTATGGTACCTCCTGCAGTCATGCCACAAGGTATCGTGCCGCTGATGCAACGTGAAGCTGAAAGGAAACACGCAATAGAGGAAAAAATTATTTAATTATCTTCTTACAAATGAGTCCAGTATCTTGGCAGAGGATATGAGGGAGTGAGGAAGAACCCTGTGTTGGTATATGCAACCCCTCTTTATATTCCGAGATTCAATGACCTGTTGTATGCATTTAGTTATACGGTCGCTAGTCCATTTGAAGGTTAACTAGTACCGACTAGCTAATCCTAGTCTAGATGGAATCTCGTTTCGATCCTAATGTTCACGAGTCCCCTGGTATTGTGATATTGCTCCCTATGTTGAAGAATTGAGGTTGTTGTTGGGGGCTTTGGCGAAGTGGATAAAAACTGTTTGTGTTTTTGGCCCATATTTTTTAATCGTTCTTACATTGTTTATTTTTGCAGAACATTCATCTATATATTGAAAATTTATTCATCGGTTTTAATTCTATTATAGGAGAATGTACATAGAAGAATGATGTGGCTCACCGTAGGGGCATCTTTGATCGATGGGATTGACCGTAATACGCCTTATTCCTCGTATATAATTACTACTTAGTGAAAATCCAGGGTATCACGGAGTGTAGGTATACTTGTATATCTAAATTTCCAATTACTCGTTTCCGACCAGATATGTATTTGACGTGGGCTAGAGAAATATTTTGTCAGGGATGTCGGGTTCTTTACGCGTTAAAATTCCTCCGAAAGGTAGATTCGGCGGCTCATCTCATGATAATGTATTTCGTGTTTCAGGGAGAAGACCTACCTCACGAGAACTTTCCTCTCTCCGCTCGTGGCCTTTTTCTTCTCGCATTTACCGACGACGTGTTTCATCTCGTCTCCTCTGTGTACCGATGATGAATGAAAGGTATAGAGCGTGTTACAAGGTCATCGGTACACGGAATGCCACATCGTATTTTAAAAGACAACGCTGGTTTGTGTTGTTTCGTGGTGAGAGTAATTTAGCACTTTCAACGTAATATGGGAACCGTTTAGTGATCTCTGAACTGGTACAGGATGTATAAACATGAGGGTAGATGTGGTTTTACCGCGATAACCTTCTTTATCGCTAGATTTCAGCGGGTAATTGAGTGGAAGAAATATGACTCGTTGGGGATATAATTCAGAGTTCGTGTGTTTTACCTAACGGTGCTGATTGTATCGATTCGATGGCTTAGCGTAATCTAAGATGATAATTGACGTTTTCGCTTGGATGTTCATCGCGATTCGAGTATTAAATGTATTCGTAGAATCATTTTCACCAGAATAATGAAACTATTTATTGATCTCAGCATAAAAAGTAATTCGTTTCGTTTTTTCAAACAATAAAATTACAATTTTTTCGCGAATGACCTGAAATACACGAATTGAGATGAAAAAGGTACAGCTTAGCCCCTTCGAAGAATCGATTAGAGTATTTGAGCACACCAATGTCAAATAAGTTGCCAGCGACGGTAACAAGAAACCACCATTTTTGGTTGAATTTTGCGTCGTTTTTTTAGGGGTGAATTTCGACGCAAAAAAGCCCCAAAAAACGACAATATGGCCGTATTTGTATTTCGGCGAAAATCGGCGGCGGTGTGAAACCGACCGCGGATTCGTGATTAGCGAAATCGATTTGGTCAGAAACTAACGAGTGATTTTTGTTGGAAATTTTACAAGTAATTTAATGCATCAAACTGGAAGTTTTTTACATAAGAACTGCCTTAGAAATACGCATTTATAGTTTTTGGTGCCACCAACGAGATACTGAATATTGAGGGGAGAAGAGGAAAAATCTAAGTGACTTCCCCTCACAAAAAGTCATTTGGATTTTATCCCGAATATAAATGACTTTTTTCTCCTTAAGAAAAGTGATTTGGATTCTATCCTGAATCAAAATGACGTTTTTCTCCTCACGGAAAGTCATTCGGATTCAAGATAGAATCTAAATGACTTTTTTCTCTTTGTGAAAAGTCATTCGGATTGTATCTTGAATCCAAATGACTTTTTTATCTTTGTGAAAAGTCATTCGGATTTTATTTCGAATCCAAATGGCTTTTATTTTTCTAGCAAAAAGTCATTCGGATCCTATCTTGAATCTAAATGACTTTTCTGTTTGTAAAAAGTCATTCGGATTTTATCTTGAATCCAAATGAATTCTTTGCTCCTCACAAAAAGTCATTCGGATTCTATCTTGAATCTAAATGACCATTTTCTCTTTGTGAAAAGTCATTCGGATTTTATTTCGAATCCAAATGGCTTTTATTTTTCTAGCAAAAAGTCATTCGGATCCTATCTTGAATCTAAATGACTCTTTTCTGTTTGTGAAAAGTCATTCGGATTTTATCTTGAATCCAAATGAATTCTTTGCTCCTCACAAAAGGTCATTCGGATTCTATCTTGAATCTAAATGACCATTTTCTCTTTGTGAAAAGTCATTCGGATTTTATCTCGAATCCAAATGAATTCTTTGCTCCTCACAAAAAGTCATTTGTATTCTCTTCTGAATCAAAATGACCTCTTTCTCTTTGTGAAAAGTCATTCGGGCTCTATTTTGAATCCAAATGACTTTTTTCTCTTTGTGAAAAGTCATTCGGATTTTATTTCGAATCCAAATGAATTCTTTGCTCTTCACAAAAAATTATTTTATATTCTGTCCTGAACCAAAATGACTTTTTTCTCCTCACGAAGTCATTTGGATTTTATCTCGAATCCAAATGAATTCTTTGCTCCTCACAAAAAGTCATTTGTATTCTCTCCTGAATCAAAATGACTTCTTTCTCTTTGTGAAAAGTCGTTCGGATTGTATCTTGAATCCAAATGACCTTATTATCTTTGTGAAAATTCGGAGTTTGTTTGAATACAGATGATTTTTTTCTCTTTGTGAAAAGTCGCTGGGATTTTCACCTGGATTAGAGATAAAATCCAAATATAAATCTTAATCACTTTCACCTATTTTTTCCAACTGAAAAGTCATTAAAATTTTATCTGTAATACAAGTGAAAATCTTAATGACTTTTCACAGGGAGGGAAAAACTCCATTTTGTATTTGATCTAAAATACAAATTAAGACCCGAACGACCTTCCGCGAGGAGGAAAAATATTATTTGGTTTCTGGTTGAAATCCAAATAGAAATCTGAATGACTAATCTTAAGGAGACAAAGTCATTCGATGGTTTGATTTTTTTTAAATAATTTTTTCGTTGTTTTTCATCTTCGCAGTTTTTTTTTATTTTTCCTCAATTTTATTTCAATCAATTTTTAGTCAACTTTTATTTTTAAATAATTTTGTTTTTCATGGATTTTTTTCCAATTTTTTTCTAATTGTTTTATTCATTTTTGTTACTACTTTTGGTACTTCAGCTTGCTTGATAACATACTGCAGTTAATTCGTTGGACGCTACGAAGTTTTTCGACGCCATCTTAAAATTTGCTTTTTAACTAAAACTAAAATTTACCGAATGAAGAATGAAAAGCCACATTTTTAATTTAAAATACTGCGAATCACCAACAGAGCTCGTTCGTGTATAATCTCTATTTATTTTCAACGGTTCTCAACTCGTTTCAAAGATCTCGCTGCGATTCCACAAACCGGTCACTAGGCTATAAAATCTTTCACCGCAGAATTAACGTAATGTTGAGAAAAATCGTTTTTTTTTTAAATAATAAAAATGTGGTAATTGTCCTCCCGTATATTTTGCTTTGAGTCGGCGGCCATAGTGATGGTTCGAAGCTCATTGTAATTAGGTAATAACTTGAATCTATTGTCTCATTCATTATTCTAACTCAACTACTAATAAAAGCAACTTCTCAAGCAACGATCTATCATCATGCCAAGCTCAGCTTTCATACCTCAAATACTCTCATCTTCATCCCTTTATTCTGTCAACTTAGGTACCAATCCCATTTATCAGAATCCATCGAAGATTTCTCGGAATAATTCCTTCTCAGTTCAAGATACTTTCCCATAAACTGAAACTGGTCCGAAAAAGATGCTACAAGAGTAACTCGTTCCAGCCACACACATGGAATACCCAACAATAAAATCGGTTATTACCGCTAAAACGTTGATAAATTTCTTAATCGAGGCACATGTTAACCCTCTCCGCGACTCGATCGGAAAACATTGTCAGCGTGTTTCCTGCTCCGATGCCCGAGATGAAGAGGGAATCATAGTAGTACGGGGGATCGCGCATTGTACACGTTAATACGGTTAATGTATCTTTTTTATACGCAGGTGTTACAAAATATACCATACCAGACCAGTCACATCGCGTTTGTGCCAATCCCATCACCGATCATTCGGTTTCGTCGAGTTTTCCCATATTTTCGAACCGTTTCGTGTGTATCGTGAACGTTGTGTCCGAGTTACGATGCAATTGACCGGTGTATTTTGATGTTTTGGTGTATGAATAATGCGATAGTGTTGGTGTATTTTCCGCCGATCGATGAATTTTCCCGTGTTCGTGGCCGGTTCTGAGGATTTACAGTTTGGAACATAAATTTGGCGTATTTTTGCGAAGCTGTTGATTTAAGTAAGTTTTTCTGGTATTGGTCGTTTTAACGAGGGAGTGATTCACGAATTATAAAAAAAGGTCAGGAAAAGAAAAAGAAAGAAAAATCACAATGAAGAATCTTGGTAATGATGAAAATTTTCAAAATGTTCAAAAAGTTGACACCTTACTGGAAGAATTTTTCAAAAAATAACACCTCTGTGAAAAAGAATTTTGGGGAACCCTGTTCATATCTCTGTCTACAGTCAATTAAATTTTCAAAAAATATCCAAAAATACTCATACCCTAAAATGTCTTTTTTTCGGATAATTTTTTAAGAAACCAGCCATTATGAAAATAAAATTATAAAATTATAAAACTACCCACTAAATCAAAAGTACTCTAAAAATTCCTAAAATTTAAATAATTGTATGATGAAAAATTGGACGTTTTTCTATTTCAATTTCCCTTTATTTCAATTATTTTCCAGTAAAAAGTTACCATAATGAAATTGAGAAAACTCTTGTCATTTATGGGAAGGAGGGGAGGGGGATTACCAAAGGAGATTACTACGTTAGAATTAAATTTTCTTGAAGTACCTTAAAAATTTTAAGAATTTTTTTTGGAAATACGTTGAATTTTATTAAAAATGCGTAATTTTTGAACGTATCAAAATTTTGACTACTCAAGTTTACTTTTCGATTTTTGGCGAATTTTTAAAAAATCGAAAATATCAAAGCTTTTATTAAAAATATGAAGCATTAAAAAAATTGAGTTTATTTTAAGGAGCGGTGACAAATAGCGCAAAATACATGATTTCTTTGTTATAAAAATTTTTCAAATCCAGATATCACGATGCCAAGCCTTTCTGGAGCCTCCAGCGAGATTTCCAGTTTCTCCAGAATTTTCAAAACTCTCCAGAAATTGTTCATATGAAATTGGGCTGCTAAAAATTTAGTCCTTGTTTATCCTCGACTCTCTCAAGTGAATTACACATTTTTGGAAATTCCCAGCTAGTCACTTCGAGTGAGGCTTTTTGAATTCCGAAATCTTCTATTGTGAAAAAACTTTACAGAAAATTAATTCCGGTGGGCTGGTTGAAATTTTCCAAAAATATTGACAGTTTCGGTGAAAAGCCAAGTTTTTAGATACAAAATTTTCGCATGAACGATTTCTGGAGCATTTTGAAAATTCTGAAGAAACTGGAAATCTCGCTGGAAGCTCCAGAACAGCTTGGCAACACAAAATCTTCATTTGAGAAGTTCGAATTACAAGAAAAACACATATCACGCGATTTTAAATTATTCCTCGAAACGGACTCAATTTTTTCAAATTTCAAATCTTCAACTTGACGTTTTCAATTTTTGAAAATTCACCAAAAATCGAAAAATGAACTTGAATAGCCAAATTTTGATTACGGTAGTTTCTCAATATGCTTTTTTCAAAAATCCAACTTCCCTTTAAATCTAAACCCTCGATTTGAAAACGTTCCCCCGTCAGCTCCAAACCCTAGATCTCCCAATACTGAAAACTCACAAAAAGCAGTTTCGGCGCTGCTGACTCATCCCCTCCTCGATCATGGCACAAGTCATAAAAATAAATTTCATCGAAGCCGTATGGTACTTCGGTGATTTCTGCTGATGCACCCGTTAACTAGGTCACTTCCAAAAGCAACGAAAAAACAACCATCGCGGTAATTTCGTTAACTGCGAAAGAGAGAACACCTCAGCACGTGTAATTTACATGCCCAACGTACACATCCCATACACTGTATTCAAACCCAACGAGCTTCCAAATAGAATGAGAAAGAAAGCCATTTAAGTCGAAATACATATAACGATCGTTAAATCTCGGATGACGCGGTGGCTCACGGCGGCGCGAATTAATCGCCCGTCAGAATCCGCCAAACGGCACGCCGGCACGGCCGTAAAATGGCACCGAGAATTTTCAATTTGACAAATTAATCGCAACCATTGGATAAGTACCGCCAACCGCGACGTGATCTGTTTTACTCGCGAGCAAGATTAAGAGATTGTACGAGCGTCATAAATCAAGATGAAAATTTTGCTGTCGATGGAGGTGCTGAGGTAAATTCTGAGCGTGTTGGCTCACGCCACGTTTTCGTATTTACGACCGAACATCTTCGTAATTCCAATTAACCAATTGTAATCGAGTATTATGAGAGTAAACAATCTAATAAATATGTGTAACTGTACATCGTACTATGACCAGGAGTAGACGGACATCGATTGAACGAGTTTTTTCTCTCATTTTTTAATGGACGACGCGAAATACGCAATTTTTTCAACGTAAATCTATTATTTATGGAAATAGACCAACGTTATAAAAATACGGATGAATATTAGAATCGTATCGCGGAGTCGAATTGTAAATCTTTATGTCTTCGTAGAGGATTATTTGATGTCCCATCGTCGAATCTGGTTCACCTTCTGTGTATCCAGTCTAATGTCGGCGAGAAGCGATATATTTTCGATGGTTAATTCGTGGAATCACCTTAAAATTAAATTCCAATTCAAAAAACCCGCGAAATTGTTTTTCAAATTGGGAGAAATCTTATTTTGAAACTAGTTTCTAAATTATCAACTATCTAGAGCATTTTAGTCATCGATGCCTCAGAAAAATTTATCTAAAGTCATTCTGCAATTAAATGTATATTCTTGGGAAAGAATAACCTCAAAATTTCGTCTTGTTTTTGATGGCGAATGAGCGGAAAATAAGTCACGTCAAAGTCACCCCAAAATTTCAAAGCAACCACTTGAAATCTAGCGACCTTGAGAATTTTTTTTCAACGTAGCATTGGCATCTTGACTTGAAATTAGTCAATCAATAATAAATTGGAAGAAAATTAAGACTTCTTGGAGGATTTGTGAGCATTTTCAAGACCCTCTGAGAGTATCGACGAGTGCCATACTCCAGTCTGGTCGCCGTTGTCGAATATGATTCCCTATGTTGGGCGCCATTTCTTCGTAGCGCTGGCATCTTGAAGTTGGTCACTCCAAGGTAAATTCGAAGAAAGTCATGACGTCATGGAGGATCTATGAGTACTTCCAAGACCCTTCAAGACCATTAGCAAAACCCATGGACATTTTTTCAAACTACGAGGAAATAGAAGAAATAAAAATATCGAATATGATGTCCTTCGTTGGGCGCCATTGCTTCATAATATTGGCATCTTGAAATTAGCCATTCAAACAATAAACTGGAAGAAAGTTATGGCACTATGAAGGATCTATGAGCACTTTTAAGGCCCTTGCTTAAGCAATATAACAATATGGACCGCTCTACTATAAGTATAAGAGCTAAAGTGAAGCCAAGATAATTCTGGGGGCCAGAGTATGGAAGGAGAAAAGTAATGCGCGCGCAGGACACAGAGGTGTTGAAGGGAAAAAATTACAAAGACATTATTGAACGTTAATCCAAATACACCAACACCATCAACCTCGCGCATTGCGCAGAGACATTCCTGTGCTCAGGTTCCTAGAATTATGTTGGCTTGGCTTTGCTCTGTTACTTTTAAAAAAGATAGAGTAGTTCATGTTATTATATTGTCTAAGGGCCTAAGGGCCCTTGATTGAGACCACCGAAAAAATACATGGAAAATTTTCAAGTCTTGTTGAGTATGATGCCCCACGTTGGGCATTAGTTCTTCATAGTACTGGCACCTTGAGGTTAGTCATTCGGCAATGACCTGGAAGAAAGCTATGGAGTTTTGGAGGATCCATGAGCACTTTTAAGGCCTTCTGAGACCATCTACAAAATACATGAAGATTTTTTCAAGTCATGTAGAAAGGGTAATAAAAAAAGATGCCAAATCCAAGTCTTATGAAACATGATGTCCCACGTTGGGTACCATCTCTTAATAGTTCTGTCATCCTAAAGTTGCTCATTCAAGGATAAATTGGAAGAAAGTAATGACTTTATGGGAATGATCACTTTCAAGGACCTCTGAGACCATCGAAAAAATACAAATGGAAGCTCGACATATTTTATTTTCATTTTAGGGTAATCCTATCCCTACATGTGTCTATGATCAAAACATCCAAAAGGCGATTGACTCTACGAGATGTTGTGGCCCGAAAAATCTAATGAAACTGCACATTCCACGTATATACAAAACCGTAAACGCCCTCCAGTGGTCACCATTCTGTTTGACACGATGAAAACGACACTTCATTGTGTTGCACGTACAAGATTCGACATTTGTGTGGTCTTTCCATCGATATTAATTACATTTTCTCAACGCCGAAGGTGTTAATTCGCCGAATGCTTTGGTAAAGGTCTTGGACCTTATGTACGAAATACCGTAATCGTTTAATCGTTATGTAGACGCTGCTGAGCTACGATGGTGCTAATCGCAATCATAATGGCACCATTCATCACCGTTCTTCGTTGCAATTAAACCATCAGTCCATCACCATCGTACAGCACATTTGATCGCGTCCGATTTATCGCAGATTCTGGAAATTATAAACCGCAATATGTCGTGTGGTCGCGTTTTTTTGCGGAATTTTCCCTCGAATTTGACCCAATAGCGTGTTGGAAAATTAGAACGTGACACGTGGCGTTTAACGCCTACATAGATAAATTTGCGTATATATAGATCGTATATATGGCAATTCTGATCAAAGATATACCGCGACCGTAACAACGCGGAACCGTGTGCCACTCAGATTTCCCGAATAGTTTTCCTAAATTCGTACTCGCCTGATGTTAATTTGTCGGTCGACTCTAATTACCGGTTGAATGTTCGCGTGAAGGTTTTCGAGATCTTGAGATTACTAGGTTATCACTGTCAAGGTCAGCATAGTTCTAATAAATCTAAAAATCGTTACTCATTCACGCTCGACTAAACACCAACGTGTCGAGAAAATGGAAAGTGAAAATGCGACATATTCACAGATGAGTCGATTATAAAGACGCCTCGCCTCTCTCTTCATCGCCCTCGTGCATAATTGTCGTCTAGAAAGGACGCGTTATTTAATTAATAAAACGTTACGAAGTATCGTAATCCTCGAAATACACAGAGAAAGCAAATTGTATAGCTGTATGTTATTAAAATCTAAGTCGTAATCGCGTGTTCCATTTGTAAGCTCGATGCCTCAATGCGGCTACGCTTGCCTGGCACAAGCTTCGACGCGCATAACGTTTAGAGTGACCGGAAAAAATAAATATGACAATGAAAAACACCACAGACGCCACGTAAGAGAATCCATACACAAAGAGGTAAAGGACGCTGACAACTGGAGGATATGAATGACGGGAAATGAGCCATTTGTCAGGGCTGCGTGCATTTCCATGATTGCGACGAGATACCTATTTTTTCAAAACTTCTCATCGTGTCGCCACAGAAAAAGGGACGTGTGAATCAATTCATTAATTTTGAAGTATGAGAAGGTGAGAAGGGGATAGGGATGTTGATTGTGTAAGCGTTCCTTTCGGTGTTTACTTTCCTATAAAAAAAGTATGCCTTGGAATGTACACAAAAAAAACGATACTAGGTTTTTCAAAAAGCCCTTCATATTTAATAATGCCCGTGAGAGTTTCATATATTTTTTTATTTTTTTCACAGCAGCTGAGAAACCTTTCTATTTATCTTGATCAGGTTCAAATACTTGATTGATCGTTCTATTTTTTCAAAGGCTCATCCTCTTCAATATAAATCAGAAAAGTAGAGTTTCCCCTGGGCAAGGCCCGGCTAACAAGCAATTTTCCATAATTTTATTCAGAAGGAGCTCGAATAGGCAATTTTCTCCAATTTCACTCAGTTAAAAGGTATGGCACCCAAATTGAGGGGAGGGCCACAACATTGGCCCTGGATCTGTTTTCACTCTCGATGGTAATGATTAAAGTTACCCCAATTAATGAAGTGATGTCGTTGATAATCTTTATTTATTCAGCTATCCACCTGAAGGCCGAAGGTAGGACTTTTGGAGATAGAGAGAAAGGCGGAACCTTTTCTCCACGACGATTTTCAAATTACTAAAATTGAAAAATGTGAAAGAAAAAAAATTTTTAGTGAGCGAGAAGAACAATTCGAAGAGTTGAGGAAACAGAGCCCGAAAAGAAACTTCCAGTTAGTCTTCAATCTCAAAACAAATTTGATACAAAATTTTATTTTTAAAATTTAATTGCCAAAAATAACGAAAAAATACTTAATTAAAACTATAATGTCGAAAAAAAGAAGATTGAATCAGAGTGAATATTTTGGGCCTCTTTAATTTGCACTTAATACTCCTTCAATTTAAAAAAATTGAGGAAAATTGTTTTCATGAGAAAATAATTTGAAATTTCTCGAGTCCTTACAGAAAAGCTTATGGGAATGGGAGAGTAGTTGAGAGAAGACAAGGGGGATATTTACCCTGGACTCGGCTTTTTTGGGTGGAAGGGCCAAGAGATTTCAAATTACTGTAATCAATCTTCTTCTTCTTCATATCACCCTCTCCGGTCGAAGTTTGGCGATCATCATCGTTGTTGCAACTTTATAATATAGTTTTTTTTTCAATTTCTTCAAATTAATAAGCATCAAGTATCAAAACACAAATTGAGGAAGGAGAAATATTCGCCCTGGGATCATTTTTGCTTTCAAGGGTCTCAATATTCTATTTCCTCTATTGATGCCCTCGTCCTCAATCATTCCAATCCGGTGTTGACCTTTTAAAAACCATCCAAGAAATCCTAAGTGATGATTCTTGTTTTTGTGATGTCAACACCAAATTGAAACGATTGAAAACGAGGACATCCAATGAGGAAATGGAGTATTGAGACCCTTGAAAGAAAAAATGAACCCAGGGTGAATATTTTGAGCCCCCTCTACATTTTGAGCTTGATGTCTAGTGCTCATTTTCTTGTTTTTGGGAGATCAACCCCGGATTGAAAGATTGAAGGCGAAATCATCCAATGAGTAAATGGAGTAGTGAGACCCTTGAGAGCGAAAATAAGCCCAGAGCGAATGTTTTAAGCCCCCTCCACATTTTGAGCTTGATGCTTAATGTTTATTTACTGGAAGAGATTGGAAAAAATCTACATTATTGAATAATTTAAAATCTCTTAGGCCCTCCCTGCCAAAAAAGCCGTGCTCAGGGTTAAACGTCCCCCTTATCCTCTCTTAAGGGCTCTTCCATAGGTCTCTCTCATCCACTCTACTCTACGCCTTTACATGATCCTTTATCCACGCCTTCCTGCTCGGGGGTGGTACCGTAAACCATAAGTAAACCAGATAAAAAATTTTTAACCTTTAAAACGATATTCTTATTGGCAATAGAATTGATGATTTTTTGAATTATTTCAAAAAAAAAATTACAATACCGAGGAGAGTAAATCTTGAAGTAAAAAAACACTCAAGAGTGAGTACAAAATCTTGGTAATTTGAGGAAACAAGATGTTCCTTGTTTTCATATACCTGAATTTACTCCCATTTCTTGGTGGTTCTCTGTACAACTCTATTCCAACAATTCCACAAATGCGTTCTCCACATTACAATTCAAATTCATCGCTTTACCTAAACAGGTTTAGTAATTTTTTATCGTTTGAAATACATAAGATAATACAAACGATTATGACATGCTACTAAAATATTAAACTAATGGTAACAAGTTCACGTGAAAATATTCGCGATTCGCCACATTAGAAAAAATGTTGACGGGTATGAATAAAATAGAATTTTTTCATTTACATGCTCATCTCCTATAAGGACACTTACATAGGTATCTATAGCACTATGCTGTTTTATTACTCGTAAATTATCAACGAACGTACTCAGCTTGAAGCACATAACTTCAACCGTAGCTCGAGTCTTGAGATAGATGACCAAAAAATATAACGTTTTTATGGTTCGCGTATAATCAATAAAGCGCGATTTACGTCATCGATGCTCTTATAATGCACATACGGGAACCGGAATCACAAAGAGTAAGATTTGGATTGTCATCGCGTGATATATCAATCTACGCGAAAAAATGCGATTCGATGGAAGTGCCGTTGTAACTTCATTGATGGCAACGAGCAGTCATTAAACCGTCAAAACATTTAACCGAATACATATTACAAATTACGTTAGTAACCATTTTAACGCTACTACATTAAGCATTACTGTATTCTTGTACCTGGCCCATTATGATCGATCGATCATGTTGCCTTTTTTTCCTCCACGTACCGGCTTATACACAGTGACACATCTTCAGCGTATTTGTTGACCTGTAAACGTGTATTCGTCATTAAGATCAACGGTTGCGATTCTGCGTGCGACGTTTCGCTGGTTGATTTTGTTGAATAGCGTCTTCGAAATCATGTCGTATTCGGGGTAATTAGAATAGATCGTCGCATATATCAGTCACAATGGCTAATTCTCAGCAGCCTTCGGAGGAGTATTCAGAAGCCATGGTTTATTGATCGTAAATCAAGTGTTCCTGGTATTGTTTTGGAAATGCTGACTTGATGGAGATCAGATTTATGTGGTAGATATTGCTTTGGTAATTTGCAGATGGTCACTGTGGGTTGTTGGAAGAGCAAATATACCAAGGAAGGAGGAATAGAGGTGTAAATCTTATTGGTGGTTCTTCATGGAGATGACTTCAGCAGCCACATACCCATGAGTACCTGTCTGGTCAACTATGGAAAATGGAAGTCAGTTGTCGTCCATTGTTGATCTCTTATTGGAACTTCTTGCCAATGTCCTTCTTCTTTCTTGTCATCGTCCTTCTCCAGCTCTACCTTAAATGACTGAAATTACCCTAAGCAGACATCATTGGACGTTGGTGGGATTTATTATTCTGTGAAGGATTGACAAATCAAAGAGTTATACATGTACGCTGAGGTCCTTCTTCCTCATCATCGTCCTTCTCCTTAAAGTAACAAGAACATTTCTTGAACATATGACATACACAATTGGACATCGTTCAGGTTTATTTCTCTCTGGAAGATTGACAAATCAGGACGCCCTTCTTCTCTCACCAGCTGGCAAAACATATCACAGTCCATGTCCCATCCCATCATTGAGTCATCCCTGACAGCTGGGAACTGGGCAGACACCACAGCTCATAGCGTCGAAAAATCAATGGATCCGAACTCCTCTGATAATCCTCTCCAAGACCTTCATGCCCCCCTTCTCCCTCTCCCTCATACCAAAAAATAAAAATAGAGAAAAATCAAAGCAGATTTTCAATCTCATAATCATCATGACTTAAAGCTTCCAGAAAAAGGAAGTCACTACGCCACGTGAAAAACGCCTCCATCACGTCGAATAATTTAAATCTTTGTTGTTCTTCCGACTTGCCTCAGTTTTGAAACATCAAAGTTCACAACTACGATTAAAATATACCGTTTAAGAGCTCCATATATTGGCTAAGTGGTTTAAAATGTTCGAGAGCTTTATTACGTCCGTTAATGTTTTGCGTTCGAAAACGTCGTTAAGAAACGATCGTAATTTATGGATTTTTCTCGAAATGAAAAAAATTTTTCGACTTATTCTTTTTTATAGAGGTCGGCTGTAAAAAAATATTTTTCAGTTGTTCGACAGATAAATCGGAGTAAATCGCCGCATTATAAATTACACCTTGATGACTTAATAAAAATCCTCTTCGCGATGGTCATCAAACATAACTGGTTTGAAATGTTCTACGAAATAGGAAATTTGTTTACATCGGCGGGTTATTTTATACGTATTTCTGAATGTTTCGAAATGATGCGTATCGCGATAAATAAGTTCGCCGATCCTCCAGTGGTCTGAGTTTGGGATTAGGATTCGAATTTATATTTTTTTGGAGGTATTTAGGCTAAACAGGTGTTTTATTCTTTGGAGTAGAATTCAAGATATCGTTCATCAAAGGAAGGCGGATTGTACTCGAAAAACCCCCTAAATATGGCGTTTGCACTTGGGTTATTTTTTTCTCATATTTTTTCAATTTTTGGAATTCTTAGTACAATTGTTAAAGAGTGTGGGAGGGGGAGGGTAAAAAGTGAACCTTTTCCTAAAACAAATGATATCCAGTCATCGTTTTGTCATTGTTCGAAAACTCCAAAAACATTGTTCGGGGAAAATTTCAAAAAAGTTGGAAAAATATTAAAAAGAAAATAGAGAAAATACCACGCTTGGTTGGTAGTAATTTTAGCTCCAAGATTTTTCCTGATTTTTCCGAATTTTTCAAATAGTTCAAATTTATTTGAAGTGGGGCGTGAAAAAAATTATATTTTTTACCCCAAATTTTTCGTACAAGTTTTCTTACAGAAAGGGGGGAGGAGGGCTACTTGGCTGTCTGACTCGGATTTGAATAAAAGTAGAACAAAATTTTATTTGTCCAAGTTCACTTTTCGATTTTTCGATTATTAGAAAATTTCTAAAAACACCGCAATTATCAATGAAAATGCTCGATGAATTAAGGAAAAGGGGGAAAATTGCATAAAATGTTTTTTCATCTAAATTTGAACCTCTTAATTTGGAATTCCTCGTTTTCCTACCGTTCTGAAGGCTCCGGCGTAAATTTCATTTTCACCAGAATTTTCAAAAAACGCTCTAATCAAACATTTATGTTTTAGTTCCTCCTTCATTTCGATCACTTCAGCCAAATTACCTACATTTCCAAAAAATTCCATCCACCTCGAGAGTAATTTGAAGTGAAATTAAAAAAAAATATAAAAAATGACTTTCGGCTGGCTGAAACTTTTCAGAAACTTGGATAAGGGGCCAAAAATATATTGAAATTAAGGTTTTAGCCGCGTAATTTCATATACAGCAGTTTCTAGAGCATTTTAAAAATCCTGGAGAAAGTGAAAATCGCGCTGGAGTTTCAGGAACGATTTGAAAAGAAGGAAGTTGTATTTAAATCGGGACGTAAAATATTTTCCTTAATTTATTTCGTAATTGTAATGAAAATTGAAGTGTTTTAGAGTTTTAAAAATTTGTCTGTTACCAAACAATGAACTTGAGCAGTCGAGATTTGGTGGAAGGAGGGGGAGGGGTTTACATGCTCTTTTCAAAATCCAACTCTCGAGATCAAATACGAGCAGGCCATCTGAAAAGGTTCTCTCATTGGATAGGAAACGTTTCTGAACAATTATGGATGATGGGGTTGAGGGGGGGGGGGGGTTGCTTAACCTGTCTTTTTTTGCACCTGAAAAAAAGTGATCATTATGAAAAATATCATACATGAAATTTTCTACCAAATTATACCAAACATGATCAAATTCTGTTAAATTTAACTCCTGTTTAAGGGGCTCAAAAAGTAAGCCATTTTTCAAAATTTCAATTTTACTGAAAAAAAATGTAATTTTCCTTAAGAGAGAATGATATGCTCATGTAACCGAATCATTTATACATATCTCACTCTTATTCTCCTCCCCCTGACCCCCTCCCTTCTTCCACATTTTTTTAGTAGAACATGCTGTATTCATGAATAATAATACAAAAAAATTATAGTTTGAAAAAACAAAAATAAATATTTAAAAAATTATCTTTAAATTTGATTTTATGAGTTTTCATTCGACGATTTTTTTTCTAGATTTTTTCATCAATTTTTGTAAAAATGAATCGAAAATTGATGAGAAAATTTGTAATTAGATTAATTCTCTAAATTCAGCAACGATAAAAAAATTCTATAAAAAACAAGACACTTCAAAGAGCTATAAATTTTTCGAGTTGAATTTTTTTTTCTTAATGTAGATGAATGATAATATCAAATAAAATAAAAATAAATTTTTTAGTTATTTTATATAATTTATAATAAAATATTAAAATAAGAAATATACCATAGCACTACCATTTCGATTTGCTTTTCCGAAAGTTCACCAGATGCCATCAACATGTTAAACTGCGAATCCTCTCAAGAGGACTTTTATCACTCTGGAGACACGGTATTATACTATTAACTGGAAATGTGCTAATTTGGCATGAGGACGCGATACAATTTGAAATTACACGTTACTCGGCATAGCTATACCGACGGCATGTGCAGCCGTTGAAAAACGCTGAAA
This sequence comes from Maconellicoccus hirsutus, assembly GCA_003261595.1. NCBI lineage: Eukaryota > Metazoa > Arthropoda > Insecta > Hemiptera > Pseudococcidae > Maconellicoccus > Maconellicoccus hirsutus. The sequence continues at coordinate 113,669 of QBDW01000821.1, forward strand.
TGGCCAATTAATATGCTTAATCCATATTATTCCGCGAATAATTCATCTTAACGACATAACGGACTTATTTGTCATGTATCACCGGCGTTACGCGGTCTGCATGGCAGCGCAAAGGCCTCATATGGTAAAAACCTGTGCGGCGGCATGACGAACGATACCGCGAAGCTTCTTGAATTTGGTTTTTATACTTTAATGACGTCAATTTTTCTGAAATACCGGATTACTAGACCAACGTTAACGGTATCGTTGATTTTTACAAACTTGTTTTCCCGCGCCGTCACCGGCACCAGGAAAATTAAAAGTGGTTGTAACGGTCGCGTAAGAAATTACGTGCGCATTTTTCCTCCTTTCGTCATATACCACTTGTGGAGTCTACTCGCAAAGGTCATCGGCTTTGAAGATGCGCTCGACAGGCGGTGAGCTTTTGATCTGTAACGAAGCCGCTTTCCTAATTAGATTTCGCGTTGTAAATCCAACACACGTAAGCGTATTTTTAAAAACAGGTACGCCACTGGTATTTGCAAAACGGTAGAGCTGTTTATGCGAAATTGCGCAATTACTGGTATCATTTGGGTATGGTTTTTTTTTCGTCCGAGATTACGTAAGAATGACAGACGAAAATTTTCAGACGAACTAGTATAAAAGAAAATACAATAAAATTATGCGTTTTGTTCGAAATATTTCACGGTTTTATTGCCGAATAGAACTCAGCGTGGTACCAATACGTCTCCGTTAGCAGTTACTTTCAAATTCAATTCGAAGGTTTACCGTAGCGTGACGATAACAGTTTTTTTCGTTAATTTTTCCAAAATATAAAATCTCCTATGCCGGAATATCAACGCGATATGCGTAAATTTCCTCATACGGGAACCAATAACGTCGTTAGCTTTCGCTATATTATTTTCACCAATTACCAACTTTTACCGGGTATCGAATAATTAAAGTATTAATTATGTGATAATATTATAATTAACGACATTACCGACGCCGCTGTTACGCGTATTGAATTTCCTTCCGATACTGCATTTCTTCCTAGACACCGAACAGGTTAGCGAAGATATCGGTTTTTCATCGCGGTGCATAAAACGCACTCGCGATGGTCTTCGAGTACCGCTGCTTTATGGTGGGCTATAAACTCTTAAACGGTGTAATTTACGAGGGTAGCTGCTGGCTGGTGAGCTCGTGGTGGTTTAATCACCTCGAATGAAGTGGTGACCGAAACAGTGATAGATTCGTAAAACAGAGTTGTGCTTGTGGGTAAAGGTCAATGGAACTATAAATATCGGATCATCTTCCTGCATTCGGTAATAAAATATTTGTGGCGATATGGTGTGCTGATGGATGAATGTGGACCACTGGATCTAAATTTTAGATGATGCGATTAATATCACGTGGATTAACGATTAGACGATTAGAAGCTCGGAGGGATATTCAAAAGGTCAGTCAAAGGCTATTAAGGAGGGGGGGGTGTAAAGAGTAGATTAACTTGCCAGAGTTGGTTTCGCTAAAAGGGCCTGACAATTCCCCCCTTTTTCCAACCAAAAATAAAAATTGAAAAAAGGGCTTAAATTTAAGCCCTATCCTCAATTTGAGCGGTCATGGTTTGTGGCTACTCGTCCGTTATCGTGGCCCAAATGTAGAGTAGAGATCTCCCTCATTCCCTTCTTTTTGCGTGAACTCAGAGCCTGGGCAGGCCCAATCAGAAGGGAGAAAGGGTTTTCCCCGGGCCCGGATTTTTTAGGGGTCCATATGCGTTTTAAGCCATTGTAAACAAAAACAAGTCCTTTGGGAAAAAATGACCAGTCGTTGGAAAAATGTTGGGCCCTTTCAAGGAAAGGCGGTCCGTATAATTTTTCCCCGGGACCCGAATTTTCTCTGCGCGGCCCTGAACCAGGACCCTTCACATGCTCTTTATTTGATTTCGTATCTCGTCCTAATAAAAAGCGGAAAAAAATTAAGGGCCCAAATTGTTTA
>QBDW01000823.1:0-14842 GCA_003261595.1 Maconellicoccus hirsutus
CTCATCCACACTAGAATAATCTAGATAAAATTATCTTTCTCCCAGAACAAACCGCATATTGCTATCTATTTTAGTAATTGAGGTATAATTATTCAAAATCAGTTAACAAAAATGAAAAAAAAATTTTTTGAAAGAGTATGCCGCTGCCCCTGCGGCCCGGGGGTTAGGCAAACATGCATACATAGACTCAGTTTATGTTGCATAGTTTCTGGGTTGAAGGCCTTACTTCTATCCCAGAACACCCTGTATATACTCAAATTGTTGACTTTTGACCTTGAATAACCCAAGACGCACAGGTCAAATCGATGAGGAATTTTGACATTCTATTTGTAATAGTCAACTAAAGGTTTATACCGATTTTCAGCTTTCTGGCGGTTTTTGCATGGACAATGTCTACTTTGACTAGACCATAAGGAAAAATGGCGCGATCCACTTGTGCGTCGAAAATTTGAAATTTAGTTGGAATTTTCCACCAGGACGCAAGCATTGCATAATCAGTGTAGGTAAACATGACCAAATAACGACAACCTAACATTACGTGCTTCAGTCAACGAAAGTTAATAACAGCGGGTAACTCGTGTTTTAATACAAATGCCATAAAAATCATGAAAAATTCAAATATTTGTGCTCGACTGGCGAGATATAATTTGAAATCAATATCCATTTCGTCACGTTCGCAAGCTCTTCGAATATAATTTACCACTAATGAAAATGATACTCTGGTTGAAAAGAAATAACGATACGTAATGCGAGTACTTCTCTTCTTCCATCGTGAAGACACGTGATATAGATAATTTTTGCGTGATAATGCCACGAGCCCATTGCGCTGGTAATGTTTTCGATAAGTAATCACTTTTAGGAAAACGCGAAAATTCGGATTTTTTTCTCATTTTTGCCGAAAACAAAAAAGCGAAATTTTTCGCAAAGGTTTATAAATTGGTTCGGCTTTAATGTAGTCATTGTTTCGTATCTGCGTGTAATTTCGTCGAAGTATTAATGCCGATGGCGAATTTGTTCACGCGTACGAATTTATTCCAAGGAGGAAGGTTGCGGTTTTCAAGGCGGACGGCGGCGGCGCTATGGAAGAGTCAATTTGGCGGCGTTCGCGCCCCAAAACAAGGATATCGAATAATTAAACGATTCTGCTTGTTAATTGCTTATCCATCGTCAATCATTCGGCCGTGTTTAAATTTAATTAAACGAATACAATGACGTTTTATTAATAAATTCGCGTAGCCGACGCGGCGGCAATTAGCGAAATTACTTTAAGAAGTTTGTATTCGTTATAAGGCCGAGTTTTTGTGTATTGTTTTTTTTCCCACTTTTTCATCAAATTAGATTTTTTTCTCTGTTTTCTTTCCATGCCGAAGACGATGGTATTCGGCGAGAATTTAAATTCCATTTTGAAAAATAGTTTTTTTTTTCGCTTTCCCGCAGAGTTTTTACGTACGCGTTTTATCGCAGCGTTGAAAACATTCCAATAATTTTGATTAGTAAAGTAGTATTTTTTTCGCTCTTGACGCGAAATGAAAAATTATCGAGTCGTCGAGCGAAGCCGTTCGCCGAAAGCCGGTAATTAAAATTCTTAATACTTTGATCGTCGAAGCGAAATGTCTGCTGTGAATTTCGCGGTATTTATGTTTTAATTATGGCGAGTTTTTCCCTTTATTTGGCTCTTTCGTAAGACGGCGCGCCGCAATCGCTTATCCGAAGTAATTTTTTTTCTTGGTCGATTTTTAATTCATTTCCGCGATAAAAGCTCGTCGAAATGAGCACCGTAATGAGTCTTTTTTCGCAGACTACCTAATCAAAAACCAAGCTATGGGGAGAAGTGAAACGCGATGTTTCAACGTTAGCAAAAAAGCCCTCGACTTTTCATATTATCGTGACCGTAATCAAATAAAACCCAAAGATCTTTTTGACGAAATTTTCACGCAAGGGTTTCAACCCCCGGGCGATTTCAAGGGTTCTTGCGTAGCGTGAAGTGAAATAAATTGTACATTTTCAATAGAACCAAAAAGACCAATCGAAAAACAAATGACAGATTCGTGTTCAGGGGGGTGGAATTAATTAGAAAACATACCTCTGGTGTGATGCACCCCTCGGGGGACGAGTTGAGGTGGGATAAGTGAAGATTTTCTTGTATTTTCATCAAAATTGCATGTTTTTTGACCTACAAATGTAACGATTGCGCAAGTACTATGCTTCCAATGGAAAAACCAATGGCTAATTCGTACTCAGAAGAGTCGAATTAGTTAGGAAACATGCCTGAAATGTGTACCACCCTTTGAGGGTTGACTTGAGGGGATAAATCCTGTGGTTGCCACGTAACAAAGTCGTCACTTAGAAACGAATCATAAAACACTACCCCCACTCTTTGAAAATCCTAAACTGCGCCACTGTTTTACGAACAATCACACAACTCGATTCAAGGTCACCACGTAACAAAGTCGTCACATAGAAACGAATCATAAAACACTACCCCCACTCTTTGAAAATCCTAAACTGCGCCACTGTTTTACGAACAATCACACAACTCGATTCAAGGTCACCGCGTAACAAAGCCGTTGCTAGGCAACGAATCATAAAACGCGCTACTCCCACTCTTTGGAAATCCTAAACCGCGCCATTGTTTTACAATCACACAACTCGATTCAAGGTCACCGCATAACAAAGCCGCTGCTCGGCACCAAATCACGAAACACGCAATAGATCTTTGTATCTTTTCAACCATGGCATTGTTTCGAATGCAATCACAAACATAACTTCGCTTTTAAGGTCTTTTAATTACAAAGGCATTTTTGCGAAGCGAATTGTAAAACTAATTCGTTGCGTTTCTCATTTCAACGAAACATTTTATTTCTAAAATCAACATTTGTAACCGAAAATCAAACCTAGACGTCTGAAAACAGCCTTAGGCGGTTATTCTACCGCGAAAGAAAATCCATCGTAGCGTGAAAACATCATAAATTACGTTATTTTGATTAACCACAACGCAGCGGTACTTGTGGCTGGAACTATTAATAAACGAATTATGATTAAGAAAAGAGTTATATCCACGCTGCCGATCTCTCGTGTACTTCAAGTCGGAACGTCTCAGTTATTATAGTATAATTGCGTATCCAAAAAGCGAAAAAACACTGAAAGTATTTTGATTGAAAAACTTCCTCTTTCAGCGTTATAATCAAGATGAAAAGTTATTCACAATTACAACGAAATTATCGACGCATATTCGAGCGTTTCTTTCTCCATCACAACATTCCAAACAGGTCTCAAGAATAACACTATTATTAATTTCAAACCAAATCGAGAAGTTTTTCACGCTACCCCAATCTGCTTGCTTCGAAGAAGGAGGCCAAAATGCTATAAAATTTTGCATATTCGTGTAAAACACATTATAAACCCTAAAATATAATCACTTTTATATACCCGCTCCACACAACTACCTGTGTATCGTCGAGTCGTCGGAATTTTTCGAAGCTTTAAGCTCGCTACACAGTATTTAGAGGAAGGGTGCGCGGTACAGCTTAATGAAAATAATACTCGTATACGTGTATCTCTATATATCGTAATCCTCAAACGAGATTCGTTAAATGAGCGCCGTGTTCAGAGCCGCACATAACGCGCCATACTCTCTATGCATCGGTATCGACGACAAAAATCCTCGATAATAGGTACGGCCGCATTTAACGCTGAAAAGTAATTTTCTTGGTCATTTTACAAGTATATTATATTGGCGTAAATGTCGATACACAACGGCCCAAGTCGCTCTTTTATCGCGCACTCTCTTTCTAACGCTTTTCCGTTGCATTTACCTTTGTATATTTTGGCAAATTACACGTCCAATACGTCGGATTTTCAAAAAGCCATTTGCATGAAATTTCTATTCGGGTTTACGCTTATACGCGGCTTAAGTCTACAACCAAACAAATATCAATTTTCGAATTCGACGCGGAAACGTCCAATCGGCTTGTTTGAGCGTAGATAAACGTTGGCTTGCTTTTGATATTTTTCCCATATAAAAGAAGGGAGGCGAAAGGAGCAAAAGAAAAACACTTTTCAAAGGTCTTGATGAAGCTGCGTGAATATTTGTTGCGATCAGAAAGCGGAAGAAAACCGATGCGAACTGAAGGAAGAATTTAGAACAGGGTCGATTTACACTTTTTTATTTTTGCCACAGCACGAAAATAATAGCCGCTGTTTTATTCTGTTTTGGTAAGTATTGCGTTGCAACCTCGCTGGGGATTTCTATCTCGATTGAAAGGAGAGGGAAGCTGCGAAGCTGTGAGACCAACGAACTTTTTTCTTTCACTGAATCATTTTTAATATTCCCTTTCTTTAATATTTCAAAGCAAAGTAGTTCAATTAAATAAACTCGAAATAGTGTGTATTGTAAGCCGCAAAGTGAGAAGAAAAGCGACCCAAAATTAAATATTTCCCCAACAATTTTCGTCATACGTAGTCCCGACGGAGAACAGAAGCCGTCCCCTCCAACGTTGAAATATTTAAAGCAGTTCTCCCTAATGTTATCAGGCTGAATTTTTGTATAGAACTTTCAATAATTTTCCAAAAAAACTAGACAACAATTCGCACCCTATCTTCACGCTCATATTTCTTTTCAACACTTCGTAGCCCCCGATCAAACCACAAATCCTCCCCTGCACTTTTCTTATCAGAAAATTACGACGAATTACACACGCTCGTACAAATAACGCAAAAGGCACATGCCCTTTTCGCATTCGCTTCGTTGAATGTTTGTAAATAAACGAAACGTGAATAATTAAAATTCGCGGCTGCGAAAATTCACTGGGCTTATGAAAACTCGGTGACTCGAGCGCGTAAAGAAGGCGGGGTGGAGTCGTGTAAACCTGGGGAACCGGAGTCATTAACGTGTTACGAGGCAATGCTTTAATTCGCTTCCAACTTCAGTTTTCGATAAAATATTACTGGAAATTAGCACGAACCAATTTACATTTAATGTAATAAAACTACGCGGAGAAAAGCTCGGTAATTTGGCGGTGCCACGAAAAAGACGTATGTTGGGAAAATTTCCGTGTTATTTGTCGATACATCTATATACCTAATTCAGCTCCACTCGTTGTTTCGTACCCCTCCTGTTGTACATTTTAACACCGCCACCGACGCTTACTGCGCTCAAAGCCCTAAATATCTCGTTATATACATATACGCTTCACCGCCCAAAATACACGCGTAACTTTTAAAGCTAACAAGTTCCTTATTTTTAAATACTTATTTTCGCGTGTGTGATAAAATTCACGTAAATTTTTAAACCGCTATTTGACACGCTACCGCGTCCCTCCGCCGTACCCGCTTTTGCCCCAGTAAATAGCGCACCTGCGTTGAAAAAATATTCCCTCATCGCGACGTGATTTTCGCGATTATTTTTTTCCACAGTCGAGCTCCCTTCTCTACAATCAACTGGTATGCTAAAAGTTATAATTAAGCGTGGGAAATTTCTTATCCTTCTCAAAGCTGTCTTATCATATTTACAGAACACTTTCTTTATAAAGTTTTTCGCAACTTTGCCAAAACTTGTAGAACGCCAACTTGACGCATTTCACTTAGTAATATTATCTGATTAACGATCACTTTTTTTTTCAGCCTTTTTCAAAAGATGCATTACGTAGGTAATCCACCACAGATACCTACTTAATTTTTTTTATTCCTGCATTTTAACGATTACCAAAAGGATTCGATTTTGATGGTATTTAATTTTTTAATTTTCGGGAAGGTAATGTATACTTGCAGGAATTTTATAGTGAGGTCGGCTTAAAATTGAATAAATATTTAATTTTTGGGATAACTAACGTCCCTCGTGGAAAAATTCATTGCAAGAAATTCCTCTTCAAGTAAATGAGTTCTTTGTGAGTGAATGGTTGTTTAAAAGATATAATTTTCATAGTTAAAAAGAAGAAATTTTCCGTCGTACAATTATTTCAACAATGTACTCAATGCGAATATTTTTACAGTATAAAAGTACATATTTTATTAAATAATCTGTACGGAGCATTATTATTAGGTGGAATATTCGAATCTAAGCAAAATGAGATATTTAAAATCATTTTAAAGCAATGAAATGTGTTTTACACTAGCTTCCCGACACTGATAACCTGTAATCGAAAAATCGCGAACGTGCGACCGTCAAGTCGATACCGTCCACTACGTACCGGCGGAAGACGTACGTGTAAGTTAACGCTGTTGTGGCGCGTACGCGCACGTCTACCACTAGTACACAGCGGCCAATATCAAACTTGACGGAAAATTTTTTTTTCGTTAAAACATTTTTTAACGTGTTTTAGAGCTTAATAAGAGGAAAAAATTTAATTTATGACGCATGTACCGAAAAAATTTATGGTTTTTGCGTAAAAAAAAATTTTGAAAAATCGTCAACGTATGCCCGTCAAGTCTATAACGTCCACTATGTACTAGTGGAAGACGTCCGCGCAAACTAACGCGGTGTTGACGCGTAAACGTACATCTTCCGCTACTGCGTAGTGGACGGAATCTACTTGACGGGCATACGTTGACGATTTTTCACGCGAAAATTACCAATTTTTTTGATGCGTCGCATATGAAGTTTTTTCAACAACTTCAACACGATCTCCCAAAAATCCAAGTTTCTCAGCTTTTCCTCACATTACAAATATCTTTGGAGCAGGTTTCCTGATGAAAAGTCGCCCAAAATAGCCCCTCAATAGCGGTCATTTTCAAACGGAAAATCACCCATCCTATGTAAATAGGTCACGTCACCTTTTCGTCATTTTTTCTTTGAAAAAAGCCGAAAAAATTTGACATGCGACGAAAAAAAGAAAAGACTCCGTTTAGACTTGAAAACTTTTCGCTTCTGAAAGTAAATAACTTGGAAATTCGGTTGATTGTAAGCTCGGAACTTTCCTTATATACGCTGGTAGTCTTAAGGAGGTGAAATTTTCTAAACTAACAACTCGTTTCAAGTGTCTACTATATGATAAAACTTTTCCCTTATATATTACTACAGAGCAAGTATTTGGCAAAAAATAAAAATACTGTAAAACTTGCTAGTAACAGTTCGCCTAGTACCAATAAACAAGCCAATGGGTGTCTACTATACTTTCGTATTTCATCATCGAAACGGTTTATTTTTCAAGCTCTCATGTAAAAACATCACCTTGGCGGATAATTTCACCGAGAGAGGTAAAACTTTCTAAATTAATTTTTTCCCAATCCGAGCCGCCGAGCGATGGCCGCGTGGTTACAGACGCCAATCAAATACTCGTTCTTTCGCCACGTGTACGCCGCCGGTACGAATTATCTAACTGGAAATCTAATTTATAAGTTTTTAAAAGCTGTATACTTTCATCAACGACCCCATTGATCAAAATTAAACATCCATTTTGATTCTCTCCCAACACGTCGCGCGTTCTAATTTCTCCCAAAAAATGAGTTCTTTCACCTTATAAACAAATTCTCGAGCGTCGTTTCGATCAGCTCGCGTATACCATCGTAAACAACGCGTAAATCGTCGAATTACACCGGCGCGCTTATCGATTCCAGTTCTCGTAGCCTTTACGTCGTAACAACCTAAGATATATGAACGTCATTACGCTACGAGTATTCTCGAAATTCCCTCTTAAGACGTATTCGCACCATGTAACAACTACCAGACAAATCAATCCTGCACAGCTTTACCATCCTAAGTAGAAATACCCATTTTATACGAAATTCGGCGCATTTTCCTTCCAAATTATCTCTAAAGCTTACACGTACAACACGAGATACGCTAATATCAAACGTCAAATGTACTATACGACGTGTTTTAATCGAGATCTCGCCTCGGATGTGCTCGTAAAGCTACATTTACTACGCGAGTGCGAGTACATTTGCAGATTCGCAGATTTCAAGGAGTTCGAAAAACTACGTACTCCGAGCGATAATTTTTATTACGCGTCGTAACTCCGGTAATCTTGTATTTGGAGAAAATTTATACATAACTTTTTTTATAGAGAAATTTCAACGCTGTAAAAAAGGTTATGTGAAAATTTCTTCTAAATTTTAAATTACGCTATTTACGTGGCTTAGAACCGAAATTACTCTTGGATCAAAAAACATCGAAGCTCTAAAGCTCCTTCAATTTTTACCTCGCGCTAATTAGGCATTTACAGTACGCCTGGTTGCATACCTGCGCCGTACGGTTTCCAGTCCTCCTGCTGTCGTGGCCTGAACGAAAAGACAAAATCGTACTTTATGAACTTTTATTTCAATTATTTTTGGTTAACCATTGAATAATTATTCGAAGATGGTTTCGTTTTGTGCTGTTTTTGGTTGTACAAATAAACAGAAAAAAGGTTTTCGCTTATATACTTTTCCCAGAGTGCATAAACAAGTCATCTGTAAGAAGAAAATCAATCTTTTACAAATTCGTCGTAAAGCATGGTATAATGCATTAAATCGAAAAGATATATCTATCAAAGATTTAGATTCAAGATATATTTGTGAAAAACATTTTGTATCTGGTGAGTTCTTAGTTATTTAGCGTGTATAATTCGGAGATTTATAGACAGCAGATAAACTAATGTGAACTTTTGCTTCACTGCTGCAGGTTCACCTTGTGATGTTATGGATGTGGATAATGTAGATTGGTGTCCATCGTTAAATTTGCCGAAAATTGAAGATGATAAAAAGAAGTGCAGCTCATTGAAGCGAGATGAACGTATGAAGAGAAGAGAAAAAGATGAGCAATCTAGAGGTATATATTACTCGGTACGTTTTTCGTTTTTCCTTGCATTAAGATTTCTCTTTTGAAATGATATGTTGTGAATGTACTTGAGTACAAGCTATAATGATGTGAATTTACATACTTATTTGTTAAATGACGTGTTGATTACTACATTTTCAGAAAGTTCACGTAGAAGACAACCCTTGTACTGATAACGACTTGTCAATATCTGCGTCCAGCTCTTCATCAGTTCCTCTTACTCCAGGTGATTGCACTTCTACTGATAACGATTTGACTTCAATCTCCACATCAAACTCTACATCAGTTTCTCTGTCATCCAGTGATACGACTTCAACCTCCACATCCAGCTCTAATTCTAATCAACGAGAGATTTTTCAACTCGCAAACTCCTCATCAAGTTCACCTAATGCTATTTCAACGTGTGATCTTATGAAAGAATATCAATTGAGACTGGAAGAAATTTATCAATTGCGAAACCAGCTGGACATGTTGAACATGAGTGAGAAAACGTTTGAAGGAAGTGATGAAAAAATACGATTTTATACTGGTCTCACATCTTACAAATTATTAAAATTTATCCAGGGTACAATAGAGGAACCTCTCAGCGCGATACTAACAGCCAAGTCAAAAGTAACAAATTTTCAGAAACTTTTATTAACTCTTATGAAACTCAGGAGTAACGCTGCCTTAAAAGATTTGGGTTATCGTTTTGGTATTTCATTGATGCAAGCTAGCCGCATTTATAAAAAAGTAATCATCATCTTAAAGTGTGCTTTTGGCAGTTTGGTACTGTGGCCGGATCGAGATGCACTGAGAACGTATGTACCCGTTTGTTTTCGTCAACACTTTGGAAAAAAAGTTACTGTGATTATTGACTGCTTTGAGATCGCTTCTGAAAGACCATCATCGATGAAAGCTCGATCCCACAGCTATTCCAATTATAAAAAAAATTACACAATCAAGTATCTGATCGGAATAACACCACAAGGAGCCATTTCGTTCATTTCAAAAGGATATGGGGGCCGCGTCACTGATGATCATGTGACGGAAAACTGTGGAATCATTGATAAGTTGATTCCCGGTGATCTAATTTTAGCGGACCGCGGTTTCACTTTGAAAGAACTTGTGGCCGTTTATCAAGCCGACTTACAAACGCCAGCTTTCACCAAGGGAAAAACGCAGTTGTCTCCTAAAAAAGTGAAAGATACAAGGGATTTAGCTTCAGTTAGAATTCATGTAGAACGTGTGATAGGCACAGTTCGACAAAAATTTCAAATATTGAAAGGTCCGATCTCGATTAATTTGTTAAGAAATAAGTATAAGAATGAAAGACTGCTGGATTGCATTGTACGCGTTTGCTGTGCTTTGACAAATTTATGTGATTCGATAGTACCCATGAATGGTTAATATTTCCACCATTCTTGAAATTTATAGTTGCATTATTTATTACAGAAACTTTTGAGACTGTTAGTATTATAAGTGTTTTTTATTTAATCGTGCCTGAAATAATTCATGCGATTGTTGAATGGTTCATTTAATTCATTTATTTCTGTATGGAATCGTTCAACATAAGCTTTCATTGAATAATAAAACATTTGAGTTGAAGGTATTTTTATTTTGGACAATTTAACACAACACAACTAATCAGGAAATAGTTTCATTACGTAAGTGAATGAGACAACGAAGTTGATAGCTAAACAATAATAATCACAAATTCAGTTTCAGTACAAAAACAACAACTACTGAAACAAGTTCAAATGTTAAGTAAAAGTATTTCGAAAAAACAAAAACGTACGAGTAAGTAATAAAAAAAACAAACGTATGCAAGTTTCATAATGGTCCAAAACATACGGATCAACACGAATTTCTTTGATTTTGTCGCAATACCGAGAGAATGCTTCGTTATTTTGAATGGAATACGTATAAATAGATAGCATAATTATTTTATTAAAATCACAAATTCATAATACTCAACCATTGCAACGTGCAAGTGATAAGACCAGGACTGGAAACCGTACGGCAAACTGGGGTATGCAACCATATACACATCTCGTGACGTCAGCTGTAAATGCCTAATTACGCTAATGACTATTTTTGTAAATTTTTTTATTTACCACGCGACGTTCATTATGAAATAATTTTGTAAACGCACAAAAAAATTCCAAGAAAAATAATGCAAGTAATTGACCTTTTTCAAAATCTTGTTCCTACAACCACGACAATCGGCAACTCTTCCAACACGCGTGATTTCCGTGTTACTCTATTATCTGGCACCAAGGAAGTGAACCTTCATCGAGACACACCGTATAATATATCATCAACGTTGAAAAATAATACCTCTCCATTGTTTACAATTTCACACCATTAACCTAAAAACTTAATTTTTAACCTTTCCGCGTTTATTTTCGCATTTCAGGCATTTTTTCGTTCTTTTTTTCAGGCATGAAAAGTCGACGAGAAAACATTTGAAAGAGATATTATCTCTTATAGTGAAAAAAATTCTCAACGGCTGTTTGGGCCAGGTTATTGTTAACGAAAGTGTTTTGTTTATAAAATAAACGATCTTGTTTGCTTATTTTCACAACAGACCTTTTTTTTCGTTAAAGATATCGGTTTCTTTTTTTCTCCCCAGTCGGTGTTAACCTTTTAGTTTTGGTTTCTCATTTACTACATTATAGTCTCGAAATAATGGCGATGAGTTACCGTTTCTTTCGAAATACTAAAAAGTAAATCGACTTTTAACTCGATTTCTCCCCATCTCCAACCAGCCACAGGGCAAAGGGAGATACGAGACTTTACAGCCACAACGAATACTCCAGGGGATACGTTGCTTTTTTTCACTATGCCTCCTTCCAACGATACGCTTAATTTGCTTTTCTACTCGACGTTTCTGTTTTCTTTTAAAATTACACTACGTTTAAAAATATCCAAAATAAATTTATCGCGTCGCACTCCGCCGTCATTAGCCGCGTTTCGGAGTATTTTAAATGGGCGTCGTAAGGTGAATTTTTTTCTCTTTGGTCAATATTATTACGTACATAAAAGAGGAGTAAACGAGCTGCGAATGAAAAACTTCTATACGGGTAAGAGGATTACGTGTCTAAAGCCTGCTCAAGTATTTTGCAAAATATTCGTTCGAGGGTTATTTTCCCTTTTTTTCGTTTCTTCTCCGCCCTCGCGTCGTGTGTGTTTTTTTATTCGCATCAAAATACGTATACGTGATTTGGAATAAAGATGGTGTCATCAAGCGATAATAAAGCCATCGTTTGATCGCCTCGAGACGATAAAATATTTCCGTCTATTTACTACCCAATTTGCTCGAATATACCGATCTTGTATGAATTCGTGAACGATTTTCGTACAAAATTTCCAATTCATATCGCTCGAGTAATTACTACAAATGTTGGAACTTGTTCGAAATCAATTCGAACAAGTTGATGACCTGATATAATATTCCGTTGTTTTTTAGTTTCAATTAATTGGACCCGAAATTGCAATGAATATTATTACAAATATCGTGAAATACGACGTAGTCAATTCCTCTGATTAGGAACCACTTCCAAAAATATATCCATTTTATGGTCGTACCACCGAGTTCGCTGTTCGTCTTCATGTTCAATCAGAAATACACATCAGAGAAGCGTGACCTTGATAATCGCAAGCTTCGGACGTATTCGTGTTTCTTCGGGTAACGTCGATGTTACAGCCATTTTAATGTTCTACCGCATCAGACGTTCTCTTGGTATGTTCGTGATACTTCGAGAGAATTCGTGCTCTTCCGAGTACACTCGTTCTAGTCCCGCTCGCTTTTACCCACATCAACGAACATGATCGAGTTCGTCGCAACGGTCAGAACTCCGATCTGACATTTACATGGATGAACTCCCAATGTATCGTGAGACCAGAACACCGTGTTTGCGGTGGTTCCCAAAGTAATTATTTTAACTGCACGCGAATTATTCTTCGTAGAATTGAAATGATAATTTTAAAATGAACTTGACGTATTTGAATATTGACGAATTAAATACCAATTATAAATGAAATTTTCGCAAAAATTATAAATACTTCGACGCATTATCCGAAACTCTCTCGCTACCAATTTTAGCAACTACAACGAATTCTCGTTGAAAAATGCCACGACCTAGACATCGGTGCTTTGTACCTCGTGTAGGTAATTTTTCAAAACCAGCGTTTGTTGCAGCTATGCTCGGCCTTTGGAGATAAATACGAGCCGATTTTTCTCGTCTAATGCTTTATAAAGTACACGACCAGACATTCTCTTTCGTAATGGGAAAAAACCCTTCAACAGACGCGTTAATTTAGAACATAGAAGCAGCTTGTACGAGTGTAAGTGCGTTGATGGGCATACGCCGATTATCACATACCTACGCTCGGTTTTTACACGCAGGTATATAGTTTTCGCCGGTCGCCGTTGCGTTAAGTATACAACGCCCGACTCTTTAGGCTGTTTTTCAGCCATACGCCGCCTTTCGCCGTCGTAATGCTTTCGAACATCAATCATAAAAACCTTGTTTTTAGTTTAAAGGCGTATTTGTCGTCATAGAAACCGAAAAGTACTAACGCTATTTTGACAATCTCCGAATGCTCCTCGAAAATTTCGTATTCGCTCGAATCCACGTATACGTCATACATGGTATTTCCGACTCCGCCGCATCGCTATAATTTACAAATTAACCACCAAAATAACACCAGGTCGAGCAACCGCTCAAATCGACTTCGCTACGAGCCCCATCGAACGCTCGCTGGGTGACTTCCGAGCGGATTTTTCATTAGCCATACACCTTTTCTTTGTCGTTCCTTCGTATTTGGCATCCGCACCACATACGCGTAAAAAGCTGTCGACCGAGTGTCAAAAATGAGTTATCGATGGCGAATTAAATACACGCACATTCGTAACGTACCTTTTCTCGGCTCGCTCCTACGCGCAAATAAGAACAAAGAGACGTCGACGACGGCGTTTCGACAGCTCGCAAATGCTACAAAAAAGAAATACTATTTCGGTAATAACTTACATTAAAGGGAAATAAAATAAGGAAAGTTACCATTTCTATCGTTCTAGGCCTTTCCATTCGCCTCTTTTTTTACAACTTTTCTTTTGGCTTTTAATCCTTTCTTTTTTGTACCCAAGCTCGTAATAAAGTGTATAAGCAGCCCGAATTCCGCCTTAACCGGATCCCAAGCTAATTGCTGGATACTGATAAGAAAAGATTGAAATTTTTAGACTATTCCGAAGAAGTTTCATTTTAGTTTATGGTCGGAATTTACCCAAATCCCACCGAATGCCTCGTTCTACATACAAATTTCCTACAACTCCCAGCAAATTGCGGTTGAAAAAATTCTACGAAATGGAAACATACGCGATAGACGAAATAACAGTGAATTTGAGGTGCCATTAACAATATCTGCGTATATTTTGATAATTAAATACAAAAACCCCTAAAGGAACAACAACTGTTAATGTTACGCGCCATTTTTACAGCTTTAAATTGAAGCACAAATTTATATTTATTAAAAAATTTTTTATTGTGTTTTAGATTAACTAGTTTTGCCAGTTGGGGGCTTCACCCACAAACCCCCTCGCATTGCTTCGCAATTCTCGTTACCGCACACTCCTTTTTTTTTTCATTCATAATAACTCTCAATCGTAATTAATTTTACAAAAATCTTCTCGGCTTTTTGGCTGAGATCTAGATCAGAAGCTTATGTCAGTTGAGGTAAATTACCGTTATAACGGAAAGGCGAATAATAGCACAATTGTTGCAAATGCCACTTTAGAATACAATCATAATAAGTTGCAATAATTACCGAAAGTTCGCAGTATTTTCGGTAATTTACCAGTAACTTATAGTAATTTACCGGTAATCTGCAGTAATTTACCGTCATTTTATGTATTTTACCACCAATTTACGGTAATTTACGGTTTATTTACAGTTAGTAACAAATGATAATTTACCATAAATTTGCGGTTTTTCGGCAACTTACCATCAAATTTCCGTATTTACGATAATTACCGGTGCAGTGTATTTAAAAAAAAGATAGTTTTTGCGTAAAATAATATGAAAAATCGCCCAGTCGCCGGTATCA
>QBDW01000826.1:0-15767 GCA_003261595.1 Maconellicoccus hirsutus
AATTTCAATTTATAAAACGTTTTCAAACTTAATGAAAACTACCCACCCGAGTGAATTACACTTGTTCAACTTGAGAATACTCGTACATTGATAGCCTAATAGCAAATTTGATGGTTTATCAAAAAGAATGCAAGGTTTCTAAAGCAACGTTGCATGCGGATGAAGTATCGCCGCAAAAAAGCACACGTTATATTCTGTGGGTGGATGGGTGGTGGGAGAGGGGGGTGACGAACATTGGGTTACTGGGTTACGTAGATAGATACCCAATTGTAATTAGGTACGACGCGACGTACGAGTACGAGTATTAGCGAATACCATTAGGCCTACCGAGCCGACCATACGCGACACGCGTAGGCTACTCGTATACTCGTATACTCGTAAATCGCGGTTCGACGAAATTTAATTAGGCTGTTTTTCTCGATGAGTGCAGTATCAAAGGTACCTTACCCCTAAGTATACGGTACGTAGTTTCAATTATTTTAATTACGTACAGTAGGTAATAGTAAGTACTAGGTAGGTCTATACGTATTACGTACGTACGAGTATCACTCGTTCGTCGTTTGAAGTTGATGAAAAAAGGCGAAGTTGTTTCTTTTTTTCTGCTTTCCGTTTTGGCTTTTTCTCCGTTTGTCGTTTCGTTTAGGCGTATTTAAACATTAGCTGTTAACGCGAGCAGTCGAGCAGTTTTACTCGTTATGGCCTACGAGTAGAATTCGTCGCTTCGCTATCATCGAGAAACGTAGGCTACTCGTAATTCCGCTGCAAAAGCCCATATTACGAGTAATTCCAACCGTATAAAAAAAGCCTTTCACGCTGGAGAATTTTTTCCTTATGCGTTACGCGTTCGTGCGATAAAATTTTTCTTACCTCGGCAAATTGCTTTTTTTCTTCTTACTTTTTTTTGGGTCTCGAACCGATGTACGCTCGATCGTTCGATTAGAAATGGCGGCGCGGCGGCAATTTTTACGTGTTATTCGTCTACGTGTACGTACTATGTACTATGTACTACGTACTACGTACTACGTACTACGTGTACTACGTACGAGTATAAAGATTGGATGTACGATCTACTCGTCGTATACTCGTAATTCTCATCGCTATTCACTTACGAGTAAATACGTGTGTGTTTATTGGTTTGTTTCAGTCGTTTTTGTGTGCGCCAAGGTATCCATGGTTCGAGAAATTATGTTAGCCGCCGAGGAGCTGAAAATGATCGACAATGGAGAATACGTGTTTTTCAGTATTGAGTTGTATAGCAGGTGAGCAGGATTTGAATTTCACTCTTGCTTGTGGTTGGTTTCCGTCGCATACGTGCTCGTACGTATTTTCGTTGTCGTCAGTTGTTATTGCTACCAGATACCGAGTACCGACCTCCATAGTGGATGCTACATCTACTACGTAGATACTAGATACTAGATACTAGATACGCGTACGTAACACTCGTACGTCTACGTATTAGCCGCGTCGATTTTCGTGCGCCCGATTTTCCGGTGATCGCGGTGAAGACTACACTACACTACACTACACTACACTACACTACACTACACCACACCACACCACACCATACCATACCGCAGATTGAAGGAAGCGGCGTACCGTCATATTTTCTTAGTCTCAGCTTGATAAAATACGCAATACGCAATACGCAATTCGCAATACGCAGCACAAAATATGCGTTGTACGAGTATGTTGTACCTCTGCGTATAGGATCGATTTACTCGGCTAAACAAAAGTACCTAGTCAAGTAGAGGTACGTGTACGCGTTACGTATACGTATACGTATACGTAGACGTAGACGTAGACGTAGACGAACGACTTATCGACAGTACGAGTATACCTAACTACAGTAGTACTCGTATCTTTCTATACGAGTACAAAAGGTACGGTATACTGCATTATATGATACGAGTATTACGAGTACTTAATACCTATAAAAATATTCGTACATATACCTACGTATACGTAATACGGACTAGTATACGAGTATCTTCGTATATTCGTAAATAGGTAAAGGTACTCACTCGTATGTTATGTACGAGTACGTAATATGTATTATATTTCGGCAAGTTTGCTCATATCACGTGTCATGTATCATGTGTCATGATGTATCATCCCGAACTCAACATAAACCAATAGCCTAAGCGAGAAAACTAATACTGTAGTTAATCAGAGTTGGCGTGTACTCTGTTCTCCGGAGGGTTGAGAGAGTGTTCTGTGTTTGGTACGTGGTACGTGGTACGTGGTACGCAGACATACAGCTGCAGCGAATGATAATGATGGTTTCTCTTGTTTTTCGGTAATTAATTTTAAGTACATACGAGTGCATACAATACGTTTATAAACGCACGAAAGGAAAACAGTAAAAACAGCCGAGCGAACGCAGGAAGCCGCTTTCAACTTACAAAGCGACTACGTCGCGTCGTGTACTTGTGCACTCGTATTTCGTATACGAGTACGAGTACGAGTACGAGTAGGTACTCGTACAGTACACTGTACACGTAGTGCTTTTCGAAGTTTTTACATCGTCACTTACTCGTAACTTGTATGAAATTAAATTTGCCATCGACATTCGACAATACGTTTTCAGAATTTCGATAGGAACGAAGGTTGGCGAGGTAATGGCAAAAAACCATTTTCGGAAGGAGGCGAATTGAAAGTGTGAAATTCGTGAAAAAAAAATTGAGCGAAATCTGTCATTTTCGTATCGGTATCGCATATCCTAAGGCGCGCTTAATAGGCTACGTAGTACGTACTACGTAGTACGTAGCTACGTACGTACGGTTGAGAAAAAAATGCTGTTTTTACTGGCTTTATTAAGACGTGCGTTATGATAGGTAGGCCTACTAGGTATTGGCGGCGCTGCGGCAGGTTTTGCTTCATTAACTCGTTAAAATTTCGATTAAAAAAACATTTTTTCGTTTTTTGTAGAAAAACGCCGTTCTATCAACTTTTAATCGCTTAGCAAGCAACGATCTCTTTCGAACTCGCAAGTTAGAGCGAAGGTAAAATCAAAGACCGGCAATTTTTTTTCAGCATTTCACCCTGTTCACTCGTACTCGTAATACGACTATGTGGTTGGGTGGTTGGACGATCTTGGTGGTTGGTAGTTGGTATCATATCAGTGTGGAAAGTTGAATAGAGTTTTTGTGCGGCGTGAATTGGGTTGGTATTTAGTATTTGGTATTTGGTATTTGGTATTTGGTATTTGGTAGTGCTGTGCTACCGAAGTGTATGAAGCGAAGCGAAGTGAAACGAAATGAATTTAATTTCATATCTAATACTCGTAGACTTGTGCCAAAATCATTCGATCTCCCGGTAAGTGTGTGGTACGTACTACGTACGAGTACATATGTAGTTCCTGTACCTGGCTACTACGTAGGTAGCTAGGTACCTAAGAAGCTACTAGCTAAGTAGCTACTCGTTTACAGGAAGAGGTACTATACCTATTACCTATACCTACTATACGAGTATATTATGTATAAGCACTGCACAGCACACAAGTACGTTGTTGATTGCTGTTTTAATGATGGTGTGTGTGTGTGTTGTGCTTCTGATTATAGTTTGTACCATAGTTCACTCACTCCGTGGTACGTGAAGAATGATACTAAAGAACGAAACGAACGAGCGCGAAAAGCGTATTCCGCATTACTAATCGTAACGGCTAGAACGCCGAATAACGAAGAATACAAGAACTTCTCGACCGACGTAAGTTTTCGTTTCCAATTTCCATTATGAAATTTACGCGTACGCTACATGCTACAAATGAGCATTTAGTTAAGCACAATTGCAACGTATTACTCGTACGAATTGCCCGACATCGGATGAAATGTACTAAAATTAAAAGGCTATAAGAGTGACACCTATTTCGTGAGAATTTTTCCAACAACTCCTTCAATTTCGAATAGGGCTATGAACAAAAATTCAGTGTCTTGTAAAACGAAGAAATTCGTCGCGTTTTCAGAACGAAAAATCACTGCCGAAACACATTATAACGCGTAATTTAATTTTAATGCAACATTGTCAACCACCGCACTTGCTCATACTGTACTTCCGACTCGAAGCCGATAACGCATCGAAACAAAAATGTTCCATCCTCTTACCGCTACTTCACCGCCTCATCCATTTACCAGTGATACATTTTCATGTCGCCAAACCCTAATTCAACGAGCCTATAGACATCATCCGAGACGACGTCAAAAAATGTACAATACTTTCATTTTTTACGCTCTGCTCTGCTCTGCTCTGCTCTGCTCTGCTCTGCTCTGCTCTGCTCGTACAACGAGCTGTCAACGATTGTGACTGTGTGAACGTTTTCCCCATAAAATACCTACAAATACGAGTATATGTGTATGCCAACAATTTGGAGAGTTATCCGCAAAAAAAATTACCATAATATAAAACCCCTTGATTTCCAAGGAAGAAGGCAAAGCAAAATATTGCGGAACTCGTTACTTACGCATTTCACTTCGCTTCAACTCGTAGCTAGGCCTACTGCGGGTACATTTATGGGTAATTAGGTAATCCCACCCGGTAGAGGAAGTAGGCTAGGTAGGCTAGGTAGGTAGGTATTCCCTCCTCCGATAGCGTTTGTTAGGAGCACGCGCAGAAGAGATTTGTCCCTTATGTAGCCGGAGTACCCCGCTGAAGAAATGGGGTGCTATGACGGCAAAAAAAAAAGGTGATTAGGTAATCAGGTAGTAGGTACTAGGTAGGTAGTTTAGGTACCGTGTGACCGATTGATCGTGGGCTCCCATGGGAAAATAAATTGATTTTTTCGGTTTTATAGTAAAAATGGCTGCGATGGCTTATACAATCTTAAATTGGACATGAGTTTCTTCATTGAAAAATCAAATTTGGCCATGTCAATCCGTTCTTTAGTCGAAAAATAGCAATTTATGTACTTTAAAAGCATCGAATAAATTGCAGTTTTTCAACTGAAAAACGCATTGATCAGAGGAAATTTGATTTTTTATCGAAGAAAATTTAGGCCTACTTAGGCCTACTTAGTAGCGAGTAGTTCATAGGAAATTCAAATTTTTCGTTATGGTAAATTATTTTGTTCGGGTTTTGCCGTTGTTTTGCGCTCCTACTACGCTACTACGAGTACGTAAAAATACAGTCATTTCTAAATTAGTTACCGTCTTCGTCGTATTGGAAAAACACTTTGCCTTTTTGTCTGGACAGGTAAAAAAATTAGCTTTGGATAAGTACGGCTATTCTTTTGGAAACGAGTCTGTATCCACGCACGTTACAGCCTTCTACGATGCGGTACTGTTATATGCGTTGGCCTTAAACGAAACGTTGCTGCTTGGCGGATTACAGTCCAACGGTCATGAAATCAGCAAAAGAATGTGGAATCGAACTTTCGAAGGTACTACGTATTTTTATCTAGGTTAAATGTACTCGATACGTATACACGTATACCAATATAGGTAGGTAGGTAGGTAGGTAGGTAGGTGAGTAATAGGTATAGGTAACTAAGTACAGTAGATAAGATTTATTTGAACATAATTTCCTACGTATTACTAAGTGAATAGAAAAGCCTGAACAGGCCTAGGTCTTACCTCGTACGTTACCTAGCTAGTAGCTACTCGTCGTATTTGTACTCGTATTTACTCGTAGGTCTCGTACCTGTAGGCTGTAGCACGTACATACGTAGGCCTACGTATTGTGTAGATGTGTAGTGTACGTAACTACGAGTAGTAACTAGTAACTATCGCAGTACGTTTATGTATTACGTAGACGTACCAATCCGAGTAGATTTATTCGTTTTTCGATGAAAAGATATTCATAAATTTTTTTTCAATTGCGTAGGCATCACTGGTAACGTTTATATCGACGAAAGCGGGGACCGTATTGCCGATTACTCTTTATTAGACATGAATCCGGAAACCAGCGAATTTCGAGTAAGTCACTATTACTTACACGTAGCTAGAGCTACAGCATTTGTTTTTGTTGCACCTACTCGTATCTAAAGCACGAACCTCGAATTGAGAGTAAAAGCATCAAGGTGTACCTACAGTACGCGTACAGTCTCACTTTTTTCAAACTTGTAAAATAATTTCACAATAAACTTGTCCAAGTTGGCAATCGAAGACAGAACAGGAGACTTTTACTCGTACTTCATTAGGAAATTATGTAATTTATTGGTAGTATAGGCCTACTGGTAGTTGGTAGGTAGCTAGGTACAGGTAGCTAGTAGCTACTAGCTCGGTACAGGTAGACACTTGGACAGGTACTGTACCTCGCGTCGTGATTTCAATTTTTTTGATTTTTGACAACGCGATTAGTTAATCATAACTCCTTTTTCTACCTTGTCTGTCGTTTTGTCGATTCCTCCACCTAGTACCTTACCTACTAAACATAGTACGAGTATGACTAGTGCGTACACGTAGTGTGTTGTAGTGTACTACGAGTACATATTGATGTTATTATAAAAAGTCTAGCTCATCCGACCCGTCGTCGTCGTAATACATTGACGTACGAGTACAAAACTTGCTACCGGACGGTGTAATGCGTCGACGGCGGCAGCGTGGCGTGGCGTGGCGTGGCGTGGCGTGGCGTGGCGGATATCATGTCGTTTTTGAATTTTCTCCTTTCATCGTCTCAAATTGATTGTTTATAAGGTCGTGTCGGTGGCTTTGACGTATGTTTGCAAAAAGTTTTCGTAACTTTTCAACTTTGAACTAGTACGAGTACGAGTACGAGTACGTCTACAGTATGCCGCGGCCAGTAGGTTTGTTGGAAAATAAGCGAAGCTCGCATTATAGTGCGTGACTTGACGTGGCGCGGCGCGGCGCGGCGTGGCGTGGAGTGACTTTGTTAACGATTTCCTTTGACACCCGTAGAAAATTTCGTTAAAACTTGATCGTATCGACGGTTTCACATTAAATACGTCAAATAGTACGCCATTGCTACGCGTATTCGTATCTCTGTAACAAGAAATTAATATTGGCGAAAGAGCACACCGACGTGTTAATTTTTTCATGGTCGCGCCGGCAAGTTCAGCATACAGCGTGCAACGCAACCGCATCGTAGGTAATTTCAACATCTACCTATACGATTGTGAAATTGTGAAATTATCACTTCCGCGTTGGTACTTGAAGTCTTGGCAAACTTTCGTCCTGGTGAACAATTACGCAGCGCGAATATATGCGTATGCGTACATGCACATTGCACATAGACGTAGGTAGTTGAAATTACAAGGCGATAGATTAGGTAGGTAGGTTTAGGTACCTCTATCAACGAAGTATGTACAGTGAATTCGCAAGCTTCTTTTTCCATTTTTGTCGCCTTTGGCAATATTTAACGAACTCGAAATGAGCGAGTTCGCTGAACGGCTCGAGGGTAGTCTTTCATCGAGCATCAGATTTTTTTCTCGCTTCGTTCCCGACTTTCTACGCTCAACTCCTCCTCTCTCCTCCTCTCTCCTTCTCCTCCTCCTCCTCCTCCTACCCCCTCCCCCTTCTATCCCTAATAAGTCTTGTTGAATGATTATACGCTTTAATTTCAGTCGTTGCATCATTCTGATACGTACGAATACAGCTTACTAGTGGCACTTTCAGCGGAAGCGGAAGTTTGAGTTTTCGCTGTCGCTAGGTAGTAGGTAGAGGTACTAGGTACATACACGAGTAGTGCGCAGATATAAACTCGTGCGAGTATTACACGCGTTTGTTATTACGTACAGTACATGCGGTTGATGTTAGTACCGTTCAGCGCAAAAATCCCATCACCAAAATAATCTGTTCAAGTGTCGCATGTGGCCACTTTTTACGCGTCAGCTATGTAGTTCGTTGATGGGATTTTTGCGCTGGCGCTGAAGGGTACTAACATCAACCGGACGTACTGTACAGTGTACATACCTCATCTCGTATTTCATATTCGTAATCTGCTTGGTACGCGTATTTACTCGTACATCAGCGAACGTACAAAAGATAAGCGATAATCGCTTAAGCTGGATACAGTACACTATGCGTGATGCGCGCGAATTTCTCCCTTTTCACGGAAAAATCCCGCAAATTTTGATGGCGCTCATCAAATGACGAACGAGCTCGCCCCTTTCAGCATACTCGGGTACTTGTATCTTTACTTTAATAAATCATAACCACGACCCTGTCGAAAAACTTTTTGTCACGATGCCGAACTAGTATTCGCACTCGCGACTGGCGACCCTGCCTCCACCTAGGCCCCGCAGTTACGCGATCCGCCCCCGCGGCAAATCCCCGAGCGTAACAGGTATAGGTTTAGGTTGGGTCGCGGTCGGCTGTTGTGTGGAATGGCCCGCCCGGATTGTAGAAGCGCGGGCGTGGGCGTGCTCCGCGCTGATGGAGAAAGAAGAAAACGCTTCGCTTACGTGTTAATAAAATTGCATACCCTGTTTGCCGTAAATGCGTAGCGTAGTGTTGATTTTTGCTGACAGCAACTCGCAGTATTACGTACGTAGTACATAGTACGTACTACGTACTACGTAGCTGCCTACTGCTCGCATTATACATAATTATAGCCTATGGATATGAGGTAGATAGGTAGTAGGTACAGTAGGTAAGCTACCAGTACAAGTTTACACTGGTATAGGCTTGAAAACACTAGTAGCTAACTAGCTACTCGTTCACCGAAAGTGTAATGCGATACGAATTTTTGCTACGCGGGCCCAATGATTTTCATTGGCACGTGAAAAAAGGTGTGTACTACGTAGTACTCGCTACTCACTACTCACTGCTTACTGCATACATACGAGTACGTCCACGTTTACCTACGATACTTAAACTTACATAAGTGTATATACATACGCGTAGTATATACACTATACACTGTACAGGATACTCGTAACGTCTGCATTGTGCTCTGTTTTGCAACGCGTTATACTTTATTGAATGGAATAAGATTTCTGTTGGGATTTGGGAATTACAAGCGCTGTTGCTAGGTTTTACACGACTAGGTACTCGTACTATTGTGTTTGCGGCGCCACTTACGCTTTTCAAGACGTTTCATTGGCGCGAAAAGAAATTCGCAAATAAATCATGAAAATCTAGCTTTAAATCATGCGACGCGACGTCACGTGTAACAAGGTAAAAAAGTAAATTCATCCAAAGCACGCATTTCTTTTCTTCTTTTTCTTTTCTGTTTTTTCCTACTGGTACCTCGCAACTCGCAACTCGCCACTCGCCACTCGCACCTCGCACGTTGTTGTTCACAATACTGCACGCAGCGGCGCACAAACGAACGCTAAGAAGAAAATACAGAAAGCGAAAAAAAACTCGCGCCAATTCTTTCGAGTCAATTTATATTAGTCATCGTGTCGTAGTACGCTGACCAATGAACATGAAGCATTGTACAACATGCACGTCGTCGTCGTCGCCGTCGCCGCCGTCGCCGCCGCCGCCGCCACCAGCTTTACGCGTAACAAAATGAAAAGCGGAGCGAGTAAGAAAATCGAAAAGATAAAGCTCGTAGCGAAAACGATTTGTTAAACGAATAAATCGGAAATGGCGAATAAACGACGGGCCGCGCCGCGCCGCTCGGGTACTAACTCTGCTAACGTACGAGTAGCAAGTGATCGAGTTAAGAAACATCGTGCGCTTAAACAAAAGAATGACTTCGGATTAGTACACCCTACCCAATTACCCATACGCTAGTCGCTGGTCGTTCGTCGTGCTAGTCCATGAATGTAAGGTACTGCTGTACAATGTACCTTACCTAATACCTGGAGAGCTGCACGGATATATCCGGATAACGGATATGCCTAATTTATCCGCATAGGTAATATCCGTACTGTCCCGGTGACGTGACGGATACAACGGGATACGGATATAACGGGATACGGATATATCCGCCTTACGCGCCATTTATAACCAAAATTTTTTTTTACGCACACCGAAACAACGTCACAAATGAAATACGTACCTAAGCATGTCAAAAAATGTACATTTTCACGTGCGACGCGACGTAATTTCTTTGAAAATTTCAAATTTCGCCGCCGCCCGCCCACCTCTAATCCTTAAATTAAGTTTTTTGGTCAACGGTCTTGAAATATAGATCTTGACGAGCGACATTCCCCTCCCCCAACATTTTTTTAGTTTGATGCTGAAAAACGTACATTTTAGGAAACACTGTGTAGTGTGTAGTGTGTACCCACTAGCCACTAGCCACTAGCCACTAGCCAGCTATCTACCTTGGTGAAAATGACCGAATAAAATGAGCGTTTTGTTTTTTTCAGAACGTTTCCCGAACGGTTAATGTGCTCTAAAAATACTAGGTGAAAAATTATTCGATTTTCACAATGAATGATAGTAATTTCTGGATAAAGAGGGGCTGGTAGCTATAAAGGGTTAAAGATGCGTTATAGCTGGTAGCTACTTACAGATAGCGGACGAATACACGGATATGCTGTATGTAGTTACTAGTTCACTAGTTATGTACTGTATTTATATCCATTGAACTTGACGGATACAAATTATCCGTTAAACGGATGTGCGTGCAGCTCTCTACAGTGTACGAGTACGTACGTATACGTGTTTGGTGCCATATGGGCATGGGTAGGGGTAGGGGTAGGGGAGCAGGTAAGGTACAAGTAGGTGCGTGGCGCATGTGCATGTGCATGTGTGCATGTGCATAACTCGTGCGTACGTCGCGTCGCGTCCCATCTCAAAACCTCGAGTGTATTTTTCGTGCAAGTTTTTTTTTTTACATCCAATAGAACAAACTAACGAAACTCTGTCGGGGTGGTCGCTGGTTGACCGCCGAATTTCCCAATTTTGCGAAATATGGATTTTTTATTTGAAAGCATGTATGGTAAGCAAATGTTTCAATGTGAAGGGGTAATATGCCCCTACCTGTAGCGTACAGGTGTACAATTATGCGATCGCGTGACTCGCGTACACTACACACTTCACAAATACATATTACTCGTATGTACCTGTGGCTCTACCTAGTAGGCTACCTACCTGGCTAGTGGCTACCCGGCTACCCGCCTACCCGCCTATCTACTGACGTAGTACTTAGACTTGCGCGTTTACTTACTGCCTATACCTAGTTGTGAGTGCTGGTATAGCTCTATGGGGCAACAGTCGTCAGGAATTCAGCGTTCTGTTTTGGTGAATAGCTACTCGACTAATAAAGTAATATTAACGCGGCTAATTAATAAAGATTACCGCATTGCGTAGACGTGATGTTTTGATATACGTAGCGTGGTGGGTGCCTGGGTGGTACCTCTACCCAAACCCGACTACCTTTGCTATACCATAGACTACGTAAAACGTATAACGTATTACGTATTACGTATTCGTTTAAACGCGAAGAAGCGTAATTACTAATTTCTGTAGCGTCTCCGCATTACCGGTGCCAAGTATCTAGATCTACTACCTAATCCTATTTACACTCGGGCGATGAAAGTGTTCCGACTTTCGTCAACTCGGCTTGCTGCGGTGATTTTTTTCCTTTCTCGTGTTTACTGTTCGTTTATACTGTAGGTACGCGTACGCAGTATGTACATAATACATATGTCCACGTGCTACGTAGTACATCTACGTACGTAGTACGTACTGCATGCTATAACTGCATACTGCGAAGGTATTTTTATAATTACAATTTGCATAGCTGTAAATACGGCTATGTCGGTAGGCCTATGTTATGTCTTTCAGGTGGATTTAGCGGATTTGCATTTCTACTCGCAAGTACTAATACATACTCGTCTCGTAGGTAACAGGTTGGCCATAATTAATACGCAAATTGTTCATACTTGCTACTTGTAAAAATACGAGTATAAATATACGTAGGCCTACCAGGTGGCCCCGTCCCACCGAAAATGACAGCAATGCCCTAAGCGTACAATGTTGAATTGGACATCTTTCCCTTTATTAAAAAACAAAATTCATTCTGTATTAATGCACTTTCAAATTGAAAAATTGCAATTTATTTGACGTTTTAGGCTCGATGAAAACTACGCGTAGACTTAGTACATACCGTATGTACTTATTGAATCATTTCTACGAGTATTTGCGTGTTCGTTGTCTCTTCTCCCTCTCCCTCCCCCTCCCCCTCCCATCACCTCCCCTCTCACTTGGCTTGCCGGTTTATTATTTTCGTTGAACGATAACGATACTGACGCTAACACTGACGGTGAATCGTTGTTGTTTCAGATCGTCGCTCATTACATCGGAGTAAATCAATCCCTTGAATATTTGGCCGGCGTTAAAATTCATTGGGCCGGCGGACGTGGCGAACCACCTCCAGACACGCCACCGTGCGGATTCGATAATTCCAAATGCGTGAAACGTACGTTTCTTTTTCTTTACATTTTACACATAACGTTTTATATAACTACCTGAACCTACCACCCATACTTATGTAGTAGTAGCACTTAGGTCTAGTTCTTAGTACCTCTACCTGCCGTTTGTTCGTGATATTGGCCGCTGCGCGCCGCGTCTGCTTAATTTATACGTAGCATCGGCTTCGCACCTTATTTAAATCATCGCTTACGACTTACTTTGTTACTTACTTACTTACTTACTTACTTACTTACTTACTTACTTACTTACTTACTTACTTACTTACTTACTTACCTACTTACTTATTTATTTACTCACTCACATATATAAATACATACATGCACACATACCGGATTACAGATTGTTCGTGTCCCCCCCCCCCCCACACACACAAATGACTTCTTTTTGGTTTTATTGTAAAAAATAACAACAATGGCACAATGGCTTAAACAGTGTTAAATTGCACATCAATTCTTATGTTGAAAAATGACAATTTATTAACGTAGTTTTTATCAAGTCTGAAAACATTGGATAAATTGCAATTTTTCAACTTGAAAGTGCGTTGATAAGAAGGAATCTTTGTTTTTTTAATTGAAAAAAATTATGTATAATTTAACATCGCTTAGGCCATTGCTGTCATTTTCGCGACGGAAGCACAGAAAAAATGATTAATTTTCTGAGGAGGGG
The DNA here is from genome assembly GCA_003261595.1 of Maconellicoccus hirsutus. Lineage (NCBI taxonomy): Eukaryota > Metazoa > Arthropoda > Insecta > Hemiptera > Pseudococcidae > Maconellicoccus > Maconellicoccus hirsutus. Next base: position 12,954 of record QBDW01000826.1, read on the forward strand.
CCTACGAAAAATCGTTCACCCAGTACATTAAATAGGCCTACTTAGTTACCTGCCTGCGTATAAAGAGTTGACGACATATAGGTAATTACAAGTACGTTGGTATACTCGCAGGTATACGATACCGTACGAGTATACTTCGTTTCGAAGAAAATACTTTTTTCGATAAATTCTATCGAAATATGCAATACGCAAATTGCAGGTTTTGCTTCGTAAAACCATTAAAATCTTGAGAAAATGGCGATTTTCTTCGTTTTCGTTGGTAAAATCGCCGTTCTATCAACTTTCAATCGCAATATAGGATGCTAAAATATTTCTGCAATCGAAACGAAACGAGGATAGGCCTGGGAGACGCAAAATCTCAAATCGCATCTTTTCAGACGGCGGATTTTGCAGAGTTATACGCAAAAAACTGCGTGGCGTTTTTTTCGAAAACTGACCTACTTTGAGGGCTCCCAGCTCCACTTAGAGGGGAGGTAGATGTCTAAAAATTTACCACGGACGGTTTCAACTCAAACCCTACGACATACAAATACTAAGATTCCAGTAAAATCCAAGACCCACCATTAACAGTTTTTCTACGTACTGCTGCGCCAGAGGTTTTGCAAAATTGCTCGCTGGTACGCAGTATATGCAGATACGCATGTAGGCACGTGTATTTTCCAAACTTTTTCGTCAATCAGATGCCCCCGCCTCGCTCTACTCCCCTTCTTACCTTTTTCACATTTGCGCGGCTACGTGTGTATGCTGTATTGTATAGGTTGTGCGTGCTTACTGCTTAGGTAATCACTAGGCCTATACGAGTACCTACTACCTAGTACCTACTTATCTATTACGTACCGTATCTAGTTATTGTGTTGCGTTTTGGTACTTTTGTATTTCAGCTACATCGTCTGTTTACGCTGTCCTGAGTTTTGTGCTTAGCTCGGCCGTCGTCGTCTTGTTCATAGTGTCCGTACTAATATACAGGTAAGTGTACGAGTAGTTAACGAGTTAGGCCGTAATTTTATTTACTGCGTACTCAAGTCTAGAGTCTATACACTACGCAGTATGCAGTATATGCTGTATGCAGTATGCAGTATGCAGTATGCTGTATGCCGTGCATTATGCGCTAATATGTAGTAGAACCTAATCATATAGCCTACCTTGTTTTTCGCGAACGAAGTTTCAGCAAATTGAAGGTAAAAAAAAATTATATAAGATTAAATATCGAACGAAGCGAGTCACCGAATTTAGCAATTTTATCAATGGGGAGGGACAGTGCTGTATCGTCCAATCACCCATACCTTTTTTTGCGGTTAATTTCACGGTGAAAACCTCAACAGTGATGAAAATTTGACATTTCTACAACGGATGTATAAATAATTTTAATCCTCGTTCCGCTCGAGCAATTTTTCTCTTCTATTTTCAATTTTTTTTTCTTTTGAGATTAGTGTTTTCCATCATACTCGTATAACACGCTTTTACGTATTTGTACGAGCAAATTCTTTTCATATTGTTTTCTACGTACGAGTACCCAGTACTCGTAGTACTCGTACTTGTAATGAAAAGTGTCTATGTGTACCTATGTTTGCAATGCCCAATGCGAGAGTTTGGACGAGCGACGCAATCGCTCACTTTCGGCCCTTGAGTTGCTTTGTACACCTAATATTTCGTAGTTAAGGTGTATACTGTATACTTACCATAAGATTACATGAGGAATTGACGATACACGCGTCGCGTCGCGTCGATGTTATCATCGAGACAAAGTGCGATAACAGTAGCGTTGCGTGGCGTGGCGTGGCGTGGCGCGGCGCGAACGCGTTGTTGTAACGAAACGTAGACAGCAGACTCTCAAAATGAAAACGAATGAAAGCAGCAAGTGTTTTGTTCAAGTAGCTGTGGCTGTAGCTGTAGCCGTTTCGGACAAATTATTTAATATTTCATTGTACCCACCGAACGAATGAACGAATGAAAAGCTTAATCCGCCTTTATTATAATGTTTATGATGGATGATTCACGTCGCGCCGCGCCTCATCTCTTTTTCAGTAGCTCAACACGGCGGGCGAGAGCGCTCGAAATTTCGTTAGTAATTTCACAGGCTGTTTATGTGTTCCGCTTTCCGCCTGCTTGCCGCTGTCCGTCTTCACGGCGGCGGCGTATCTGTCGTCAAATTTCGGCAAGTGCGAGTTCGAAAACGAATACAAAATATGAATCCTGCAACATCGCACGAGAACAAAAAATACGAATACGAGAAACGGATAAAATGCAAATCCCTGTGCCTGTTCTCTTTTATGGCCTTGTGTTGTAAACATTTTATTCACAATTTTCCAACTTTCGATTTCGAAGGAAACACTAAAAAAAAAATAATAATAATAAGCTACGGTTTCCGTTTTAGTGATAAAAAGACAAAGCAACCGACGCGCCGTCGTATTTTTCGTTTTAGCTCCTATACCTATTCATACATACCATACACACATACTAGGGTATCCTAGGCCAAGTACGAGTATAAAAACCAAAATTATGCTAACTCCGCTTCTCGCTTATTTTCGTCCGATTTTAAATTTCAAAAAATGTAAAGTTGTATTTTTACACCAGGAACTTACGTAGCAAATTTCAAAAAAAAATCCGCCCATAAATACTCTGGGAAACGAGAGTCATGTTTTGAAAAAATCTGCCACATTGCAACGTTGCAGCATGTTGCAGTACGCAGAAGCCGCGTAATGAACACATTAGTTTTAAAACGGTTATTTCCTGCTGATGACTAGCTGCAGTACAATTTTGAGTTTGCCAAATTATTGTTTTTTTTTGGTATTTTTCATAAAAGTGTACGAGAGA
>QBDW01000828.1:0-20988 GCA_003261595.1 Maconellicoccus hirsutus
ACTGAACTGAACTGAACTGAACTGAACTGAACTGAACTGAACTGAACTGAACTGAACTGAACTGAACTGAACTGAACTGAACTGAACTGAACTGAACTGAACTGAACTGAACTGAACTGAACTGAACTGAACTGAACTGAACTGAACTGAACTGAACTGAACTGAACTGAACTGAACTATGAGATGCTGATCAGCGCCAATCATACACTTATGGTTCCAAAATTTTTTTTTTTTTTTTTTTTTTTTCAAAATTCATTAAACTTCAATAATCTTGTTTTTCAGCATAATAACAGATTCAAGATCAACATCAAAGTTAAATTTACGAGATGTGATTATCCTGAGGACTCGACAAATAATAATTGCTCTCTCGAATAGTAGCTCGCTTATTGTCTTTTACTATATCTTCAAATACAATTGATTCTGCTTTTGCAACAAAATCAGTGAAACTTTGACTTTGACATGGTTTCTTTACTACATTTCCTCTTCGTGTTGTATGCACCATGTGAAAATAAAAGTCAAACCGCCTATTCAGCAAGTGTTGACAAATAACCAAAAAGAAAAGAGAATTAGGCATAGAAACTGCAATCTTGCTTTTCTCAGATCACAAGCTATACAACTTTTTTTTTTAAAAAGGAAGAAAATTTGATTCAGAAGTAAAAAAAAAAGTAGAAAAAGAAAGCTCAAAGGCGCTCACAATTGTGGCACTTTCATGAGGAGAAATTCGACTTGATAGGAAAGAAAAAAAAAAAAAAAAAAAAAAAAAAAAAAGAACTCAACGCACGCACACGATACTTCTGTATCAAAATTATTAACTCGTAAATGCGCGCAGATGCGACGCTTCCACAAAAAAAAAAAAAAAAAGGAATACAGGTGGGCTACCGCGGTGCTTCCGCATCAAAAATTAATGAATGCAATTTCGTTACACTTTATCGACAAGTCAGCTACTTGATGCGTAGTAATCCATAGGCTAATGGGAGTGATTAGATGAACCCGCTGTGGGGTCTACATATACCCAGGTGCCACAAACCCTATCTGCAAGTAGCGAACTACAACTAACACACAGACGAGTCGGCAGCTGGAATTCGAACTTTCCGGACGTTGTTATTTTCACATCCATCGAACTCGCGTCGTTCATTACTGATTCATATTTGCTCGAATTACTTTAGGATCTTGTCAACATCTCGCACTATCGCTTTACCGGCAAATTATTAGATATTTTCTGCATCAACAAAAATAGCTGTAAAAGTATTCAAACCTATGGTGATAAAAGAAAAGCTTTGGAAACAAAAAAGCATCTTAAATTAAATCGACTTATTCATAAAGGGTTACGTGATTACATGTAACAAGAGAAGAGATCTGAAAAATGCTAATAAGGTATTCAAACTTAATAGAAGAAAGCTTCGCAAATTCATCTCTCACATATTACGTTAAAATCTGATCCTCTGCAAAATTATCAACTTTTCAATTCAATTTGCACTCCGCAGTACAAATATGTTTATATATGTTTGACTTCAAAATTGAAAGGCGTCTTACTTAATTTATCGTTTTTGGTAGATTTTTTGCTGCTGTGGCTATTCCGAATGGAAAAGGAATATCCCATTACAGAGAGATGTTTGAGGAATTTGTCTTTATTTTTGACATACCCTTTGATGAGATTAGAGTACTCACTGTTTACACTTTTAATTTTTAAACGATCAATTAAATTATTCATAATATTTTCATTAAATGAAAACTCGATTTAAACGAAAACGAAATACATTAAATTTTATCATTGTTTTCTCGGTTTTCTGATGACAAATATAGTAATTCACTAAAAGTGAACAGCTGAAAAAGAAACGAACGAAATTTTATTTTTTTTTTTTTTTTGGTGGCTCGTTCAGTCACGAGTTCGATGGATGTGAAAGTAACAACGCCTGAACTTTCTCGCACACGACAGTGTTGCCAACCACAAGTATGTCGCACACAGCTACTAAGACTCCCATGCAACAAACATGTAAATTGGCCTCGTAGGAAGAACAACAATTTTTGATGGTAAGATAAATAGAAAAAATAAAAAAAAGGGCCAAAATCACCCGGTTCAAGTGTATAGACGCGCTTTGTTGAAGACCCTCGACACTTTTCCACATCTTTCTCACCTAACACTACAAAATTTACGAGCCTTACATTGAAATCAATTATATTGCTGATGCAAAACAAGAGCCATTGTTGGAAAATTCTGTACACGGCTTTCGAATTTGTTCGGACAGAAACTTCCAAACTACTAAGACGAAACAAAAATAAGCATTTAGGAAGTAGTGATTTGAATTACTTCTTCGCTACACAGTGAAAGTGAATGGCGATGAAAGCTTGTCCAACGTTAGTATTCAGGTATGGATAAGATAAATATCACAAGCCGAAGGCAAAAAAATTCAGTTCAAACAAATCGTCGTTAATCTTGCAATTTTCATACGTACAAAAACAATTATCTTTGCCAGAAAATCCGAAATTTCCCTTAAACAGATGAAAAATTTTCCTATTGATCCCTGTTAGTAGCTTCGTTCTGTCGGTAAGTTTACTTCTTCACATGGAGGTAAGGGTATTACATGAGAATAGAAAATGAATACCAAAATCAGAGTTGGCAAATGTGCCTATGAAGTACAACAGGATTACTAACATATTAGGCCTATCGTGTATGAATTATTACAGCGGAATATTGGTAACAAACAACAACAACAACAACAACAACAACAAGTTTATAAACAGATGAATAAATAACGATAAATCGATGAAAACGCATTATGAAAGATCGACGGTAGGTAATAAGAGGTATCATCATCAGCTCTAGCCTCTGGTGTTTCAAGAAATGGTAAGCGCCAGTCAACTTTAAACGTTCAATGAAAAAAACAATCAATACAAAGAAAGCATTTCTCGTACAGTAGGTATCGAACGTGAGGAAAACTCGCGCCATCGTCGTGATTATCAATTATTGCGCATTACTTTCAGTTATCAGCGTCATCTACTAATCGCACACGATCAAACCGTCGGCTCCATCTATTTTCTGGAACAAATCGCGCAAAAAAATAAATAAAAATTCGGTCGTTATAATTTCAAATAAGTTACAAGATTAGCGAGTAGCTAAGCAAACATTAACCGTGACTAACTACCAGCTCTCCAAAGTAGGTATCTTTGTACTTACGAGATGATATTTCAGGAAAACTATACTTGGCAAAAAACCATATCATAAAGTAAAAAATTATTGGTAAAGCGCAAATCGCTAAGGATGAAGCGAAAAATATAAATTCCGATCTTTCGTCGACTGTCGAACAATTATATTTTCTACTCCAATCGTAACGCGTTGAATTCATCTGTAATAAAACGCCAAACGCGTATAAGATCGGACGACGTAGCGTGACGTAACATTGCTCTCTATCTCGATCGCATGAACACTTGGCATCAAAACTACGAACCATGTCGATGACGTCCATGCAAAATCCTTTATGAGATCCGTGTTCGTCATAGAAGCTGTTCAACTTGCAATAAACGTTTCGGCAACGGTCGCAAAGACCAGACAGATTACGCGCATCAGCGTTGGACCAACAATCCGCAACTTGATGACGAATTTCGAAAATGTCTGCCGTAATTTGATTAATTGTCGAAGATGAATTGTCCGAGTCTTTTACTAGACATTCTACAACAGTTCGCGCAACACAGAATTACGTTTACGAAATAATACACGATCGTAACTGCTGGCGTAGGTAGAGGGGTGCTTGTGCTAGGTTGCTAGGTATTCGCAAAAAGTAATTAATACGTATCCGTTACAAATGACTACGGCTACGGTACACAGCGATAGCGTTGTCCACCTACTCTCCACTCTCTCTAAAAGTGTGTGTGAGGTGAAAGGCGCATTACACGAAGGAATGCGGCATAAAATGATAATTACGAGTATAACGTACTTTGACAAGAAGCTTTGTTCCATTCTCCGTTCACAAATTTAAAACTCGCTTCTATCAGGTCCAATCGGTCCACATTGAGCAACTCTTTTCGACAGGCTTCACCAGAGTCTTCTTTCAACTGCCGAGTACAAACGCGTCATCATCATCGTCGTCGTTACGCGTATACGCGCACCCCATCACGAAACGAAATACAAATACTCACCTTGAGGATATCGTTGTGGCTCTTAATCACGTTGAGAAATTCGCTGATGCAACTTTCGCAAATACGTATCGGCCGAGCGTTTCGAATTACGCACCTTGTGAAATTTGCGGTAATAGTGGCGTACTGCTCCAATAAACCTTCACAATTACCTTTGAGCTCGCTAACGGTTCGCGTTCGCCTAAAAGCAATTCTTCATCAGTCATCACCATCCATATTCCGCGACAATCTTCGTCACAAATAAAATACAAACACGCAAGTCCTACAGTGCGCGGGTGAAATAATGATGTACCGGTACCGGTACTCGTACTTTTATAGAACGTACAAACAAAAATAATACGATAAAGGGTAAAATCACGAACGTACAATACGTGATGGTGACTTCGATCCGACCGTGGCCATTGCGTACTCATCATCTTCGTTGTGGTCGCCGTTGCCGTTGCTGACACAGTCGTCGCATAGTTTGTTGCAAAAAGGAGTACCAGTACCGCTACCGCCCATAACGTTGGCAACAAATTCCAACGCTCCTCGTGCAGTACACTAACGCCTTCAACTATCGACGATGAAATCATATTATTGCACTTCCTGCGTCACAATTACCATCATCGATAAGACTAATATGTATCGCGAAGTACATCACAACTGACGGAACAACAATAAAACATTGAGGATACCTACTTGATGGCGATGCCGTTGCCTGGCAAACACCAGTGCATCGCCGAATGTGATTTACAGTGATTAATGCAAATGTTATTCGCTTTTTCGTTTGGTACCTTTTGCATATTCAATTTCGTAATTGTTTCGCTACCTTTTAGTGCGACATGTCCAATCGATCGTCACAGCCACACTACATGATAAAAAATGAAAAAAATTCAACGCTCATCGGTCACTCTCACTTGAAAAAATTTACGATGAATAATCAAATTTGACCGAAAGAATGTTATTTAAAAATTTTCAACGAACAAAATGAAAACAAACAACAATGACGATAATGGTACTTTGGTTTGGCTGGGCTGGGCTTGACTTGGCTTGCTTCCACTTGTTTACATACAGTAGCTGCTTGTTGACAGAAAAATAACAACCGAGATAAGACGAATTTTCCCAAGAAGTAGTATGAAACTAATTCTTTTATTATAATAATTAAAAAATTAAAGTATCTCTAGAAGGCAATATGGGAGAAAGGATTAAAAAATTCATAACGAATTACCATAATTATAGAGTTAGAATTGTGAATTGTGTTCGAAAAGAAAACCAAAATCTTACTGGGAGTAAAAGGAGTAACTCGCTAAAAGAGCAGCGTGTTATTTCAGTAAACTGAGCCAGATAAAAGTACGATATGTGACGTCATATGACGTCATCCATCTTTCTATTATTCCTTCGTAATAATAATGTATAATGTACTTATGTCAATAATCGACATTATGAAAGAGTAAAGTACATATAGCTATAGCTAATTAGCTATTATTGAAATGTTTAAGCAAGAATATTTTAATAAAATATTTCTGTCGATATAATTCATTATTTAGCATGGAAAAATAGAAAAATGAGATGACACAAATAAATTGAACACAAATCTAATCACTCATTAATCTCATTATCAATCAATCAGCGATTAACACCAATTAATCGATTATCCCGACTGGTGTTGGACTCTGCAAAAAATGCTCCTGCAAAAGAAAAATCGCCTCCTAATAAACGTATCGAAAAACAACATTTTCCCACTGTGAAAAATAGGAAAAGAAAAACGCAGGAAAAGATAACTGCAACAGACGCAGAGAGAAGGAACTTTAGTCTTTAACCGATGCTCTGTACCATAACAGCCCTGAAATGATTAATATGAGTACGAATGCAGCGGCAGAACATTGTCATACGAATAATATTTCAACAATAATAGCATTCGTATGTAACATGTACTTATGTAGATGTACGTAATTTAATAAAATCTTGTTTTCCTCTTGAAATGCTGTTTGTTGAAATAGATTTTGGAATCTCTGTGAAACAAAAATATAATCACAAAGTATCTCATTCGTCACACAAAGGATTAAAAAAATGTTACTTATCTGACTTATACTGATGGAAAATCTTCAAAGAATCGAATTGAGAAACACGAAGAATAGAACAAAATAACTATTATTTTATATTTTGAAGGAATAAAGTGATAATTTGCGAAGAAATATTGTACTTTTCGTAACGTAAATAAAGACGTGAACGAAAAACATAACAATAACAAACATTATATGACGTCACATATCGTATTTTTATCTGGCTCAGTTTACTGAAATAACACGCAGCTCGAAAAGCAAATGCGCACAGACGCTGGTGACCAAACAAGGGTGGTGAAGATGAAGAGGAAAAATTACAAACACACTACCGAACGTTAATGCAAATACACACACCAACACCATCAAGCTTGCGCATCGCGCAGAGGCACTTCAGTGCTTGGGCTCCTAGAAGTTATATGTTAGCTTCACTTTGCTCTGTTACTTTTAAATGTGGGGAAGTCGTCCATATTATTAATGTTGTCTAATAAGCCTGCAGCGTGCAGCCCTTTGAGCTCTTCGATGTTTCTAACATTAAAAGTTTATGTTATGCTATAATCTCGATCTTTGGTTCATAATTTGCGGGTATGTATTAATCGACTGACCGTCGATCGAAGCTACTTGACGTTCTTCGAATCGCTCCTACACGAAAACTAAAGGAAGATGTTTGAATTTGATCTTTGGTATTGTTAGTGGTATTGGTATTGAGAAAGAGGAGGAACAAGCAACGAGGAATATCCGCAATATCTGCCGTTGCAGTGGTGCACTGGTGCATTGTGCATTGGTACCCGTCTACTTGTTTCTTAAAATTTATTAGTTCTATCGGACTTTGATTGCAATATTTCGCATCGAGTACTCGAGCAATGGGTGACGAAGATAAAAAGACGGCACACTCCGGTATACCTCAAGCAGTTTTCGTCGTAAGTTTGTCGTTTTCACTTTTCTCTGTGCGATTGTAAACGTGAAAAAAATCGAAGTAAATTCAAAACTGATTATCGCAGGAAGACGTAGATAGTTTTATGGCGTTACCTGAAAATGGTGGAAATGCGAAAGACGTCATTCGTAGGCTAGACGAGCAACATAATAAATATAAATTTATGGAATTAAATTTGCTTGCCAAGAAAAAACGGTAAGCTAATTATTTTATTACCATTATTATTGTTATTATTATTTTTATTATTAATCGGCCGATTTTTTTTTTAATTTTACTCGAATTTCGACCTAGCTTGAAAAGTCATATGCCAGATTTGGAGAAATCGCTCGATATGATTCGCCTTCTTAAAAAACACAAAGCTGACGCTAATGAAGAAAAAATCACCACCGAGTTTCTTCTGTCCGAGCAGCTCTACTCGAAAGCTGTAATCAAGCCATCGGATACTGTGTATTTATGGCTCGGTGTAAGTTAACGACCTGTCAAGACATTTCTCTTCTTCATATCGAACGACCTTCCTGGGCATATCAAGTAACGTTACCGTCTGCACTTTCAGGCGAACGTAATGTTAGAATATGATTTGGACGACGCCGCTGAACTACTCGCCAAAAATATAGAAACCGCAAAGAAACAGGAAATCAACGTAGAACAAGATTTGGATTTTCTGAGGTGAGAATTTGAATGTTGGTTCTGCCTTCTGCGTATGTGAGAAACGCGCGTGTATAGTAACGAAACGGTACGAAACCGTGAACCAGTCTAACGCAATCTTGAATTTCCATGTATTTCGTGCTGTTTCAGGGATCAATTTACTACGACCGAAGTGAACATGGCTCGGGTTTATAATTGGGATGTAAAAAGGAGACAGGCTGAAAACGCCAGTTCGTGATAACAATGAGTTGTTTCGTTTTCTTTTTTGTTAACACATTAATTTTGAATTATTAACATTATGTAACTGCTATCGAATAAATACACACTTTAATCTATATTGTAGAATCGTTTTTCCACCCGTTACGCGTGCGGCTGTCGTTTCGTTTTTATTTTTGGCGAATAAAATGAGAGGCAACCGTATTCCTTACGTGAATTTCCATCTGTGGGCTTCGTTAATGTGAAGTCGTTCCACCACTTGTCATTGTTTCCCTAGTTTGTCGGCGTACGAGGCGGCCTGATTTTATCGTCGAATGATACGTATTCACAACGCGTAAACGAAATATGCGCATAAATCTAAATCGCGTACCCGCCGGTGAAGGCAGGTGGGAGCAATCGGTTGAACATTTGAACCGCAACATTTCAATTCTCGTATTTCAACATGGAATGACGTGAGACAAGAAAAGTGTTGTTCGAGCGTTTCTGTTCTAAAAATTTCTGCTGTTCTGAATTTGACAAGTTAATTTTCAATCCGCATTTTATCTCCATGAAAGTTTCAGGGCTTGGGTATGCGTAATAATTGCTTGCATACGAAATGTATTTTTTCGGCGAACTGGTGATTCGTTGTCGCTGTGTAGTATTTGGATGGTTAAATTTTTCCATCGTCTTCCATTACGGTTGGTAACGGTGGCTGCCGAGCGCGAAGCGCCGCCGACTAATTTCGGAATTCCCACAGATTCCTATTGGGACAGTCAAGAATCTGTTGGAGCGCTAATGTGAGGTACCTCTTTGTAAGTTCAATAACGAACCGCTAGGAGTCAGAAATTAAAATTCTATATTTTAATTCGAAAATTGCTAGTAAATTTTGAAAATTTCGCAACCATAAGTGTATGATTGCGCTGATCGACGTCTCATCACTTCCTCTTCGTTAGTTTCGTCAATTACCACCAGATATCAGACACTTTGCTTGACAGTCCCAATATGGGACAGTCAAGAATCTGTTGGAGCGCTAATGTGAGGTACCTCTTTGTAAGTTCAATAACGAACCGCTAGGAGTCAGAAATTAAAATTCAGTCTTTTAATTCGAAAATTGCTGGTAAATTTTGAAAATTTCGCAACCATAAGTGTATGATTGCGCTGATCGACGTCTCATCGGTACCTCTTCGTTAGTTTCATCAATCATCACCAGATATCAGACACTTTGCTTGACAGTCCCAATAGTGTGGAGGGAATGGGCCAATCAGCGCGTAGTATTTGGTCCCATGCACGATCACCGGTCCAGTATCCAAATACGCACCGATGAGACGTCGATCAGCGCAATCATACACTTATGGTTGCGAAATTTTCAAAATTTACTAGCAATTTTCGAATTAAAATATAGAATTTTAATTTCTGACTCCTAGCGGTTCGTTATTGAACTTACAAAGAGGTACCTCACATTAGCGCTCCAACAGATTTTTGACTGTCCCAATAGTATGGTTTTAATTATTTCACTCCTTGTAATCTCATTGGTCAAAGTCTGATTGATTATTTACTGTGACATCACACGACTCGATCAGTACTACCAACATGACTATTATAATATGCCCGATATTTTTATCAATACTCGTATCGTTTCCGGTATTTTGATGTTGATGATTTGATGAATGAATTTTGATGATCGTACTCGAGATCACTTCCTGCAAATGCGAGTCCGAGTAGCTACGTCTTGGTCAGCACTTTCTCATCTACTCTTTTGCTCTAACACTACCCTTATTAGTAATACTTTATTCGTCACTTGGTGATTTCTTCAGGTAGTGTATGTGTTGATTAGGTAAGTATACGTAATGTGTAGCGTGCGAGTACGCGTAAGTGAGTGTGTATACATACATAATGTACATTACACGCGTACAAAACCTACGTACCAAAACTAATCTCAACGAACCTGGTTACATCAAATATAGAATATGTAGATCGATAACCACGTATTTTATATGAGATAAGCGTCAACTGTTTTGTAATTATTTATGTAATTGTAATTTGCCTGTAGCTGCTAGCTGGTTGGGCAGTAGTGCGTTCTGCGTGCTGTGCTGTTCTATACCCTGTCCACCCAACGATTCCTCCAGGTATCGGCTAACACCGCCACTAACCGTGTACTAGGCGAACGTTTCTTTTTATTAAGAGAAATATATCATCATCGTCATCATCATCATCCTTATCTGTGAATGGCTTCCGACGTTTGCGAAGGTGCATATTGTATACGTAAGCGTATGTATAAGTACATATACTATATGTGCGTAATACGACGATCGTTTCTAACGTCTGTATCGAAGATGGAAACGACGTGCGTATACGTACTCGTTTATCATAACGGTCGTACTCTATTCTATCTCTATCGTATGTGTACGCGATGTTCTATATCGTGTACAATAATTACAATGCACATACTTAATTGCGGCTCGCATCGAAGAACTTGTCATCGTCGTCGTCGTCGACTGAAGATTAAAGTTAAATTCGTGTTGTTTACACGTGTTCAGGTTTAAAGGTACCCACCCGTCCAGCGCCGCCACCTCCGAAGCTTGATACTGGTGCAAATGGACATGGCAACAAAAGAAGTACCAGCGCCGCTTCCAATACCGTCGCTATGTGCAGTAGCGGCGGCAACGGTTTGCCGATCAAATCTCAAAGTGAAAAAAGGTTGGACGACGCGACGCGGACTTGCAATTGCGTTTGCAATGCGCATTTACTTACGCATGTTTGTCTAATAACGCGAATGTTTATTTTGTTTCTTTGTTGCTTCTCCTTCGGGACCGCCATGTCAGAAGCGATAAATACGTTTACCAGTCTGTGCCTCGTTCGCGTTCAACTTCCGATATTTTCGGCAACGTGGCAGGAGGCAAGAAAAAACCTCCGCCGCCGAGGCCGCCACCGCCCAAAGTTCCTCCGATAACCAACGTAACTTCGTTCAATTCGCAACTACAACAAAAGCCCCAAGTGAGCAACGCACGCGTATCTTTGTTAAAGTTGCGCAATTTTCTAACGACGTTTTTTCTCTGTTCATCCTTATTCAGAGCATCAAAATCAAACTGCCGGGATTTAAATCGCGTAGAAAACACCACAGTTCGAAACCTCATGTGCACGTTTCTACGTGGAGAGCAACGCCTAATAAATCTCATCCTTTGGTCGGATCGTTAATTGATCTGAAATCGCCAGCGCAATCACCGGGTTTTAACAACAGGCTAGTAGCGTAGCAGCCGTTTTACATTGATAATACGTAGTATCTAATTTGTAGTCTACGAGTATCCACATTTGTAGTACGTATACGTATATGTATTTCTATTGTCTACGTAACCGCGTACATTGAATACTGTACTATGTAGTATGTACGTATGTAATGTACGTAGCTACCAGTACTACGAATGTGGCACGCCGCTACGCGTAAATATGGATGTGCTTGGATGTGTGAATGTACATTGTACATATAGGTATACGTATAAGGTATAAGGTATACCGAGTACACGACTACACGTACGTAAGAAATGTTGTGTGAGGGCTCGCGAATTCGACGACAACCAATAGCCGAACAAACGAACGAACAAACAATCAACCAAACAAAAACTATGGCCAATTCGGTGAAGGATTACTAGTAGACGGCGCGATTGTTATACTGTTCACACGAACACGTTATCCTCATTATTACGTATTTAACGATTTATCAGCTCCGACTAATTTGCCGCCGACATTCGGTACCTACAGGTCGAGTAGCGACGAGTCGAGCGTCGATAGTTTCGACAGCGACAGCGGTGGCGATCCTTCTTCGAACGAATGTCGAAACGGCTGGAATAGTTCGCAGGTGGAAAGCGGTTTCGAGGATGATTTCGATCGTCTTAGTACGCCGAGCAGTTGCGTCGATCCGTGGTCGACGACGACGGATAATAACAGATCAACGGCCATAATAGCGGACCCCTTTTCTCCGCTGCGTAGATCTGCTCCTTTACCAATGACGACGACGACAACGACAACGACAACAACCACCAACAATCAGTTCGATATAAGCAACGAAGATCCTAAAACTGCCAAAAAGTTTGTCAATTTTCCTTCGACCAATTTTCTATCGTCTTCGTCGTCGTCGGCGGCGTGTAATTTTAGACCGACGGTCATCAGACCGACAATACCGAGTAAAAATCGTAAACCTCCCTCGTCGCTGTCGTTACCGCCGCCGCCGCCGCCTACTACTACTACTACTACTACCACCACCACCACCTTTTACCACGACAACGATTTCGTCCACGGATCTCCTCCTATGCCTTCTATTCCTCCTCCGCCGCCACCGCCGGAAGCGTTCGATTTACTGGCGAACGGACCTCCGATACCTGCTCGTCCTTCGAAAATTTTCGTAAGTGCCGTATCGTCGCATTACACGTGTATCGTGCACGTATAACCTTCCTTCATCGTACCGTCGTATGCTTTGTTCGACGCAGAAAATTGCCGATCAGTCGCTTATACCACGTTGCGTTGCGCTCTACGATTATACCGGCGATCATGCGGAAGATTTATCCTTTCAAGTGAGTACGCGAAACACGCTCGCGCTGGCTACGTCCTGCGTCCTGCGGGTCAATTTATCGTTATTTTGTATTTGTATTTGCATTTGTATTTGTGTTTGCCTTTTCGTTTCGTTCGACAGGAAAACGACGTGATAATTTTAAAACGATACGTCAACGACGAATGGCTTCAAGGAGAACTGAACGGCAAAATCGGCATTTTTCCAGCGTGTTTCGTCAAAATACTCGTACCTCCGACCAAACCCAAACAAAAAAGACAAAAGCAAGCAGACAAGGACGGCGAGCACGAGCAAGGAGAGCTGAAGGAAGAAAAAGAAGCAGAAGAGGAGGAGGATGATGATGAGGACTACGACTACGACTACGAAAACGGAGCAGCCGTCATCGACACCGAAATGATCGCGCTTTTTAATTATCACGCTGAAACGTGGGACGATTTGGAATTGAAAGTAAATAAGAATTGACAACGTTTTATCGTGTCGGTCGTCTTCGTTATTCTTTGTCGTCATCATTTCTTTCCCTATGCGACAAAACAACGAATCGTCGACATTGTTTTCAAATTATTTTGCTATTCTTATGCGCAGGAAGGCGATTTAATACGAGTGATTGGAAAGGTCGATGAAAATTGGTTATACGGCAAATGTAACGGCAAACAAGGCCAATTCCCGGTTTCATATGTGGCCGAATACTTGTTGGATTGATATCGTCCACCTACGCGTAAGTATAGTGTATTTACTCGTGTATGTGTTATCGAACGTCGCAGGACGTCGCTCGGTCTACTACGTTTATTGCTTCGTATATTAATTGCGTATTTCGCGTGGCGTAGTTCGTCCAGCTAAGCTATACACGTACACACGATACCCCAGGTACGAGACATGAGACACGAGACACGAGAATTTGCTGGTATCGAATCGTCGGTCGCCTCCATCTCGTGTATTTCGCACTTCGCAAGCTGCGCGTCCACCAGGGGTCGATGATTGCAGCGCGCGTAACGCCAACTACGAACGACGCCGCGGCGCACCGCACCGCACCGCATCGCATCGCGTCACGTCGCTTCGCTAGCTAACGGTGAACCGCAATTTTCACTGCGACACTCTCTCGTCACCTCGTTGAACCTCTACCTACAATTATCTAGTACCAAGTACCTTACCTACTACCTTGCACCTACTCGTTTACTCGAACGCGTGCATCGTACACGTCATTCGTACGGTTCATACCTGATACTCTCGACACCCATTACTTACCTATCTTCTCAACTACTACCCTATTACCTATTACCTATTACCTATTACCCATTACCCATTACCCATTAGGCCATTACCCAATTCCTCGTCACCTCGTCAGTCTGGTGATATTGATGAACGACCATATTATGTATTAAATCTGCAACCGCTATCTTCGTGTACCTAGTATACGTATTTAAGAAATTTACGTTTATACCTATTATGTCTACCTAATACCTATGACGCGACGTACGTACATTACATACACCTAAGCGCAAGCATGTGATGTAGTTTTATACCTTTCGCAAATTTATACGCATGTGCGCGTATAATTACTTATGGATATATTACGGTGTTATTTTGTTTTTTTTTTTTTTTTTTTTTGTATTATTGTTATTTTTATTATTATGATTATCACTTCCCCTCCCCCTCCTCCTTCTCCTCCTCCTCATCTTACGCGTACACATTTTTATTTATTCTCATTTTCATATCGAATTTGTACCAAGTTATTACTTATACCATGTATTTTTATTATTGTCGTATTTTTTTGTATTCGTACCTACCTACCTACCTATCTACTACCTACCTACCTACATATCTATCTAGCTATCACTATTATAGCTAGCAGATACGGGTAGAGATACTGTTGTCTGTTACTGTATGCTGCAAATTGTGTTTCATCGCATACATATGCATGTATGTATTGCATCTGTATTTGTCGTGTTTGTACTATGCCTCAAAACTTACTGTATGACGTAAACGACGAGAAATAAATTCTACAAATACAAACTAAATAAAATAATTAAGTACTTTCTATTTTTATATCACAATATGCTTCAACAGGAGTAATGAAATTAACAAAATTAATGGACGTCGTACGTTGTTGTCATTAGTACTACTATTTAAAATATTTGAATTTGAATTTCAATTATCACTACGTTTATTACATTATTATCATTATCGTCATTATCGTCATTGTCGTCATCATCGCCACCGCTGCGGCGGCGGTCATTTTCGTTTCTTCATTTCTTCGGTTTTTTCTACCTTCGTTTACCATTTCTGCTAGTTTTAACCATCGGATGATTACGATATTTTTAAAAGGCGCCAATTTACTTTTGCGACTGGCCGAGCAAGCATTTCAGACAAAGTAGTAAACTGGGATGCTACAAATTCATCTGAAAAAAGTTGACAACCTGACCGCGATTTCCGTATCACGCGTCTGCACTACCAACAAACCATTACCGTCGAACAACGACCGCCGCCGCCGCCGCCGCCGCCGCCGGTGTCGCTTGTGTTATTGCTTTCGTTTGAATTTCAAACAAAATTTATCGCTGAGATTTGACAGTTTTAGCATTACCTTACTTCCTCTCTCATCACGACAACTACACAAATGTTACGTTACTTACGTAATATAAGATACCATACCCAGTTGATGCGTGATTCTTGTAACTCTGGAGCAACTAGTAGCTGACTGTAGCTACATATAACCACACCGCAACCATGTAATAACTATAAAAAATACTGGCCAACAGTTTGACAACGAACACGAGCCAAAAAAGAAAAAACAGATCGTTTTCCATACGGTTTTGTATGGGTACGCTACACTGCTTTCCAATAACCAAAATCAAAATGATGATGATGATGATGATGACGGCGGCGATAATAGTACGTAATAATAATAATAATAATAATAATAATAATAATAATAATAATAATGAATAATAATGAATAATAATAATAGTAATAATACGTAGTAATAATAAAACGATAAAAGAAAAAAACTCCATATTAAAAACGAACGCTAAAACGCGCCGCGCAGTTTTAACGATGATTAAACGAGTCAAACTATGATAATACAAAAATGGCGAATCACTTAAAATAATTATTCGTAAATTTGAGCGAGCCGCCGCGTATTTACAGGCTGGTCACAACATGTTGTACTTCCGCAGTCGTCAAACGCAAACGTACACGTTGAATATTGCCGCTCAACGCTACTCGCACGTTAGCTACAGCATGTAGTATATTGTATGTAGTATGTCTACGTAGTACGTACTTACTACACAAATACGATACGCGACACGCGTACATCGGTCGATGCAACAATGGCGGCGCCTAATCTGGTCTATAAATCGGTATTTTCGGTATGAACTCGATTAATAAAACCTAGAAAAGTAACCACACGACCGCCATTAACCAACACTCGTCCAAACTGATTCCTCCACTTTCGCCGTTGTTATTGTTGTTATTATCGCTAGTACATAAAGTACCGAGTGTTTACTTGAAACCCTGCCACTCAGCGATGCAACGATAGAAGAAAAAAAAGTTACGACCTGACGGCACCGTTGAATAATTCATCTCAATTGGTGTACAAATCATATTAAACGTCACAAAATTAATTACACCATATACACATACACATATGATTTTTTACTCGTACTTCATCCGATCGTGATTTTTTTCAACTTTTCTAAAAGACGTTTGTAGTATCACTGCTCTGGCAGGGTTTCAATAACAAAACACCCGGTACTATTACTATCGTCATTGTCATTATTAATATTACGAGTACTCATGTTATTATCATTATCATCGGTATTGTTACGTTTTATTTTTTTCTTTCTTTCTTTCTTTTGTAAATTCACTCACATATTCCATCATGGAAGACGAATCACAACGTTGCTTGGCCAATCTCCAATGTAATCCAAGTTTATGATACAGATGGCTATTCTCCCAGTCTAATAATTTATTCAGCGAATGCTGCGTCTACAACACAACATGTTAAGTAGTTGAAAATACTTACCGATATCGATATCTATACCGATACCGATACCGATACCACAACAGATAGTAAACGACGGCAAACGTTCCCGACTCCCGTAGCTTCAAGCACACTATTAATTACGCGTTACGCAATACGTATACGTAACTAACTATACGATAGCGGAGTACACTACATGCACGTTACAGCTAATCAGCTACGTAGTACGTCGTAGTACGTACTACGTAGCTAGCTACGTACTGTAGGTAATTAGGTATGTGTAGCGTGTAGCGTGTAGCGTCTAGCCGTCTACCGTCTACTCTTGCGCAAGTAGAGGTACTTACTCTTTTACTCAAACATACGACCGGCCACAACGAACATCCCAACGTACAGCAGCAACAAACGCATCCGCAAAATAACCACTTGGCGTTTACCGGTAATGTTTTCTTCAGCACCGAGTTGATCCGTCCAATCGTCGCCGAGTACTCTTCCGGAGCCACACGCGACACCAGACCGTTAGGGAATTCCGTGTCAAATCGATTACTCAATCCGAATCTATTCACGTCACCACACAATACAACATACGGAATACGGTTAACGCAATTGTACATTTACATCTAAATCTACATTTACATCGTTACATACGCGTATAGTATACGCGGACGGACGTACCCACATTACTCAATACCCGTCTCATACACACTCGCTTCATCGACAACACCCCACACAATTGCGCAAATACATACGCACGTTCAAAGCTCAATCCACATCCAAATTTACGCTGCGCTGTACAATGTTTTTACATTACGCTTTGAACACTTATTGCGCGTATTATTAGGTGCACGCGTGTTACCTATACCTATTGTACATCACTTTGTACCACACTGCACCTTGCTTCAATTCAACCTCAAAACGAAACAACCATTTATCCTCCACCAACAGCCACCGCCGTCCGTACCACACAAGACAACTGCACCGCTGCTTCGCTGCGCTAAGCTACGGCAGGCAAGCAAGCCCGCCAGCCTACGTAAAACATACAACAACACATCCAACATCCAACATCCACACCACCTTTTAGCCAACCCCAATCCCCTCTCACACACTTGATATCACACTTGGATAACTAGGTACCTATTTATAATATCTAATACAGACATTTAGCTAGTAGCTGCCTAGCCTACTGCCTAACTGCCTACAACAGAGGTGAATGCTTTTTACATACGCCGAGTAACTCCGCGCAGAAACAAGTAAATTGATAACGACGATTTACTGTGGAATCGTGTTCGAAAACACAACGCCAAAATCTTACTCGGAACTTACTCGGGGAGTATGCGAAATGAATACATACACCTTACGCTTTGTAATACTACAACTACTACTACTACTACTACACTACTACGGCTACGGCTACTCACACTGTCATGTTTCCCGCTCCTCTCACAACTATGGGATCCGGTACCATTATCACGAACGACTCTTCCGGCGGAGCAGTTTCATTCTCAAGCTCTTCTTCATATATAGCATCGAAGTCCGCCATCTCGCACAAAAATTGATCAACATTAGCATTAAAATGACGGCAGACACTATGAAATCCTGAAACGAAAAACGAAACCGCCTCGTTAGTAATTACTCGTATTGTACGCAGTTTATATCATGTAGATACGACGAGTATGTCATTCTAGTGCATACAATTGTACACAGCTACACACTACGTCTAAGAACGATGGAATAGGCATTACGCATCCAAATACACATTTAAGTACGTCAACTTCAACATACGATACTGAAATGCTACGTACGTACATCTACCTACGTAAGTCACCTTACAGGATATAAGGCGACAACGACAACTACAACTACAAATGCATACACATATACGCTACGTATAAGAAATCGATACTTTTCGTTCGTTCATTCATTCATTCATTCATTCATTCATTCATTCATTCATTCATTCATTCATTCATTCATTCATTCATTCCACAATCATCGGTCACGTCTGATGCGTAAAAATGTAAACCATAAAGGCCGATCGACCATCTTCACTTTCTCATCTTTACACAATCAACTAACCTACGTAATGTACGCCTAGACCTACATGGTACATTTGTGCATGTAATGTACGTAAGTAAAGTATCTACCATTTGCGATCTACATGTACTGTGTGCGGCGTAGTGACTACTGACTAGTGCACTGTACGTCGTTATACAAACCAGTCGCATACCACACGCAGATATATAGTAGGTATCAAACGCCGAGAAGGACACAAAACGTTAACAAAAGAAGCGACTCGGTAGCGTTAAAACACGCTGGAATTTCAAACGATTAATCGAAGAGGAAAGAAAAAAAAATATTCCACTCACACACGTTAGGTATAGGTAAGCGCAACAAAACAATAATTACCGATTACCAGTCTTGAAATTCGACACTTCTTCGGGCATCCGCAACAGAAGACATTACAAAATTCACTAAACGCAAAACTCGTGTAACGAAGTAATACGTAAAAAGCAAACCAATCTGCTTCGCTTTGTTCGAACCTTTTTAAACGATTATCTATACCGTGTACCTGCACCTGTACGAGAATGTAGAATACGTAAGTGTAGATCTAGACAGGTATACGGTAAACGTCTTTACAAGTACATGTAATGAAATAAAAATGTAATCTGCTCGTTGGTAGTAAAAACGATTAAGAATAATACGCAAATTACGAACATATAAACGATAGGTACAAAAACACCTAACTACAACAATACAACGGCAGCATTTTTTCTCTTATCAACTATTTCTTCAGAATAACTTTCATCTAATTTCTACGATTTTTGTCATGTTGAAGTTGAAAATACGATACAAAATAACGCAAATGTAACAGCGAAATGACGAAGTAGAAATGGAGGACGTTCTAAACAATGTGAGAAGCAAGAGAGGAAAGATTTATCTACACATTTCATTATGTTTTCAGAATGAAAAGTTGTATTAATAATATTATTGTAATGTAATTGGAACGTACTTGTGTCTTGTGGTAGTTGTGGTATGTGCGTAACACGTCCGTACATCATAGACCCAGCTATCTGCATAACAAAGAGCCAAAGAGGCACTGCTCTGTTATCGAAACGGAAACGGTCGAATATTAACAAGAACCCTAACTGAACAACGTTTCACATTGGTTATAATTCATCAAGTCGATATGACGTAAGATAAATATTAACCAATGAGTGTTGACGTTGTTAAAAGAATCATTTTTGTCACATATAATTAGAAATGATTCCTTTGGAGCATGCGCATAACGCGCAATAATGCGCGTAATTAACAAATCCAAAGTGTTTCTCGATTAGGGTTTTCATTAATGTCTCACTAGCAAAGATGCGTGAGTAACGCTCGGTCAATACTCCATATTTTATTATAATATCAGTCAAAGATCTCCGTCATGAGGTGCGTACAAACGGAAGAATTTTCGTCATATAGGGGGAGGTATGATCCGAAGTCCGAACCTACAAACAATAACAATACATAATATTATAATAATACGAAGACGAACGGCACTGATCTCGTAATATTAATGTTGTATAAAACGGACACTTGGCGTCAGCGGATCCCATCTACGATCTACCTTTCGTCAACTATAAAATCCCTTATCGGCACGCATCTGTTTCTGCGCAGCCGAGATATTACGTATAGAAAATCGTGGATTCGTGGGGTCTGGGCACTGCTGGGCGCATTCAGTTTTTTTTTGAACGGCGTTCGTGCGCGTTCAATGAATTGCTGAAATTTGACGTCTACGTTACGTTACGTTCATTGGCCAAAAAATTAAAAATCCGTCCCATTCAGCGTTCCGTTCAAATTTCAAAAAATCCCACGCGTTTCGTTCCGTTCCGTTCACGTTCATGAACGCTTCGCGAATTAAATTTTGAACAGTTTATTTCAGGTGTAGTACTATAGAAGATGATAGAATTAGCGTACGCACTACGCACACACCGAATGAATACGATACGAATAGTGATAGTTGATGGTGAACGAATACCACGACCACGTTTAAGAAAAAAAGACAAGTTTCTTCTTGAACGACAAATGAACGGGGTTCAAAATTCACGTTCAGGGGAAATAACGTTCCGTTCCGTTCCGTTCCGTTCCAACCGTCATAATTATTTTATACTTCCGTTCCGTTCAGCGTTCGTTCAATTGCCATAGGACGGACGCGTGTTATAAATGTTATATACTATTTGTATCCATATCCATATCATGTAACATCAATGGATGAGCCCCGCTGTGTACCCAATGTCCATAACGAGCGCTTAAAAATAGCAGACATTCAGCGAGCAACGTCAGGGATGCAACATACTTTTTTTTTGTACTTCTTCTCTCGTTTTAATTTGTTCAGTTATTTCCTTCGTTGAATGGTAAGTTATAAGTACATATATAATTTGAATTTCACTGCAAATAATTTTATACTTTTCCTTTATCACGTAATTACTATTGTTTTGGAATTTGAAGAGTGGGTAGAAAATGAAAA